>CAIGRN010048723.1:0-15033 GCA_903798345.1 Fraxinus anomala
TATGTATATATTTAAAGTGTTTATGTCCAAAGTTGATTGGACTTAGGGCAAAACACTTACACTCCACTAGGATCACTACCCGATAATCTGAATTGTTACAAAACACAATAAATTCGGAGCAACGGCCAATAGATTTGAGTATGAGCAAGAGAGTGGACAAACTAAAAAAGAGAGATCGCAATCTGTTTTGGAACCACTTTAAGAGGTAAAAGATTAATAGGGTGTAGAAGGATATTTTTAATTATTGTGGCAAACCACAAGAGGGTGAGAATAAAATCGAGACGTGGCACTTACATTATCAATCCAAGAGATGTCTTCATCGAAGGAATCAAAAGGATATTAAGCCAACGATGTTGAATCCTGTGAAGGGGGAGGGGGGGTCATTGGGTGCCTATACTTTTGATCAAGACAGTGCTGGGAGGGTACTTGGAAAGATTATTATTTTGGATGAATATCCACTCTCGATGGTTGAACATATTGTATTTTAATACATAGAAAATTATTGATTTGTTGGATAGAAATAAAAGTAGAATTGCAATCACTACTCATATGTGAGCTTCTTACCAAAAGAAAGATTTCATGGCTATCACAACACATATCCTAGATGATTCATGGAAGCTTCAAAGCCGAGATATGAGGTACATTTTAAGAACTAAAGATTACTTTCGTATCTTTTAAATATTTACATTGTTGTAATTATTTTGTTTGTGGGTTTATATATGAGCATTGTCTACATACACAAGAATCTTTCTAACACTTTGATGGATAGCTTATTCGATTGGAATATTGATCCTATGTTGTCTACTCTTATTGTTGATAATTGTACTACAAACAGTGCTACGATGCAATATGATTTCTGAGAAGTTTCCTAATAGATCGCTTTTGGTGAATGGTGATTTTTTCCACATGCATTGTTATACCCAAATGTTGAACTAAATTATAAAAGCAGGGATTGGAAATTACTGGGGATGGCATTGAGAAAATTCATGAGAGAGTTGCGTTTTCAACATCAACACCAAAAAG
The DNA here is from genome assembly GCA_903798345.1 of Fraxinus anomala. NCBI lineage: Eukaryota > Viridiplantae > Streptophyta > Magnoliopsida > Lamiales > Oleaceae > Fraxinus > Fraxinus anomala. The sequence continues at coordinate 1,024 of CAIGRN010048723.1, forward strand.
ACACAAAAAAATTGAGTTAGTTGTCCATCAGCTAAAAGTTTCGTGTTGTAAAGAATTAGGGCTTGATTGCAAAACTTGGTGAAATTCTACCCACACAATGCATCACTCTGCCTTAGACTAGTATATTGTTATTTTATTTTTATTTATTTTTCGTTTGAAGCAAAGAGAACCACAATATAGAAGTTTGCCAACTGATCAAGATTGAGATTTGGCCAGAGAAATCTGTGATAAGTTAATTTTGTTTTTCAAAGTAATAGAATTATTTTCAGGAATTAAGTATCCAACAACCAATAATTTATCCCCAATAAAAAATTGAATTTCATTTTTACAAGATTTTAATTTTAATGATAGGACTTTTTATGTATAGAAATCATTTTTTTTCTTTTTATATTAACTGTTAAAAAATTAAAATAACAAATGTATGAAAGTAGGCTTTGCTTGTAATGTATGTACCTGGCTGTAAATTGAAATGGAAGCTGGAAAATAAAGCGGGTCGTTAATGTAATGGCCTTTGTTTAGGGGGGAAAAAATTTTAGTTTTAATAATTTTTTTATTTTAGAAATCAGAGATTTTTCAATATATTAACTGTATTAAAAATGAGAATTCAAGAACTTACAACCATTGTTTTATAACACTATTTTGATAGATTTGAATTCCAATAATACGAACATAGATTAATACAATGAATACAAAAGCATCAAACCTATATTGTTTGGAAGAGTCGAAACACATCTTAACTGAAACTTGAAGAACGGAATTTGCCACACACCTTTACTTAGGATTCATTGTGTAATAGGTCTGGAGAAAAGTTAAGCAAAGAAGAAATGTGGCAGCGAGTAAGGCAATAAAAGTCCACGGATTGCGAAAATAAGTGTGAATTAATTCAGCAATCCATGTTTTTGCTTTGCTGCTGCAGTGCTCCTCAATTCTCATCTTCACATCATAAAAAATGTAGTCATTGTCAAGTCCACAAGTATCAATCTCTTTGATAACTTCCACAACTTGTTCATTGTCGAGGGTGCTGAAGAGTATCTTCTTTTCTCGCAGTTCCTGCACATCTTTGGATTTAACAATGAGCGATTTCAAGAAATTAACATAACACGTTACACTAAAGTCAGCGTCACTTTCTTGAGAGGCTTCATATGCCAGCATGTGTATAAGGAAATGTTTGGAATAGGTAGTGCAAAGCCAAACCGGGAGTTGAAGTTGCCCATAGAATGTGTAGGATTTGAACTTACTATTCTTCAAACAATATGAACTAGGTTTGAAGTGGATGCCTTTTGCTTTGAGATCGGTGACTGAACGAGATTGACGATTGTATTTCCCAAATTCATTTGAATTCTCTTTACTCCGCTGCCGCCATTGAAATTTGTTAACAGGCCGGACATGTTCTTTTCCTGCATTATCCATTTCGTGGACAAGTATTCGATGAGAAGCATCCAGAAGGTGAAGTGGTTGCTTTTCATCTTCTCCAGGAATTCTTGTTAGCCTGCTATCCATAAAAGCCGCGTTACTTAAGAAATTACAAATTAACAATTGTCCTTCTTCCTTGTTGCCGTATATTAATTTAATCAAGAGCTTAATAACCCAGAGTGGAATTTGATTCTCGAGCAAAATCATATCCTGTAATGTACATGACATTACAGCCATTCCAAGATGTTGACAGAAGTGTGAAATTTTTTCTTCATCTTCCAAGGCAATCTCCATAAGATATATAGCGAAAGATGCATCTAGAAGCATCATTTTGGCTAGTGCTCTATCATCATACGCATCTCTACAAACTCCAACATAACAATTTCTAATCTGGTCGATCACTTTAAAGATCTGGAAGTAGAAGAATTGTTTGTCTTTGCCACTGCTTGAAACAAACATTGTAAGGACTTTGTGCTTGAAGTCCTCTGCCATGCCAAGTTCTGGCAAGCCATGGTAATAAGGGCCAAAGGAAACCATCTTAGGAGTGTAGTAATCCTCTTTGTTGTGTTTCTTGAATCGTATAACTTGGGGAATTTTGTGTATTCGGCGACCATCGAAATACTGATGATTATCATCATCTTCATCTTCTGTAATTGGAATTCGTGTACATTCAGTATCTCTGGTGTTATCTGCTGAAGGTTGTTGGTCTTCCATTTCATTCAAGAATTGAAGTTTCCAATTGCGGTATGGTTGCTTAATCACAGTTGATGCAAACTGCTCATCGTTTTCCACTCTCTTAATAATTCAAGTACTGGTACATCAGACAAATTTGACACCTTTCCAACAGAATAAATCAAAGCACTTTCAACGGTACTCTTAACAATTAAAGTAGTTGCTAGTCACTTAACTTTAACCAAAATTTCTCGATTTTTATTCTATTATAATATAATCACTTATGATATGAACCTTTATTGTCACCTCGAGCTTGGTAATCTCAAGGAGTGGTATATGCTAAACTGTAGATAAATATCCTCGGGTATGATATAGTCCTCGAGGACCATAAATGTGACGATGACATAGTGACGGAATCCTAGGGATGTGTCCTCGGGTTTTCATGATTGTTGTCTCCTCTGGCATTTTCCTTGGCCAAACTAAACAGTTTCCTCAGGCACGGATCCGTGCCTGATTCAACATTCCAAGAATCCTAAGTCTATTGAATACCTCAAGCAAGGACTCCTACATCTAGAAGGAGTCTATATCATTGCGTGTCATAGTCAAACTATGACTAGATCTGCAGGTGCAGTACGATACTCATCTCACGTAGGATTCTTAGAGATAAAGACACGTAACCCACCAAGTCAAACCAGGAATGTGCTACCTATCTCTATAAATACAACACCACAATTCATTATTCAAGTACATTTACATATAATTTTTCAACACTTAAACTTCTTCATATTCTCTCTCTGATTTAAGCATCGGAGGGGCGATGAGGACATACCTCGACGCCTTTGTTTCAGGTATCGGAAGATCGCGTTCGTGCTCATTCTCAGTAGTCAAGCTCGGAAATCAACAGGTGCGATTTTTTGTAGCATCATTGGCGCCGTCTGTGGGAATCGCTACCAAAAGTCATGGTAAATACACGTTCAGGTCTTCCTCCGGTAAGCTCATCAGTTCCAAACCAACCACCTGTGATGGATTTTCCAATCCATCAACGACATCCTCAAAATACCATTACTCAACAAGATTACGGCCATAGTATCTACCTTTCACCTCGCTACGAAGTTTCCAACGAGTCATGGCATTGGAATTATGCGTGGAGATCAGGCAGTAGCAAGGATGTGCTATGTTACTAGCATTCGAGGTTTGAACACTAATGTCATACAGTTGTCAACACCTGAGCTCGAGCTCGAGCATTAAGAGAGATTGGCTCCAGTTGAAGATTTGGTAGAGGTCGAGCTTGAGCACGGCAAAAAAGTGACCATTGCCCCGGATCTTGACGCCGCCCTCAAGGACGAACTCATCAAGTGCCTATCCCACAACCTTGATGTTTTCGCATGGAATGTTGAAGACATGTCGGGGATAGACCCCAATGTTATGGTTCATAGACTCAACGTGAGACCAAGGGCTAAGCCAGTAAAGTAAAGGAAGAGGCTATTTGCGCCAGAAAGACGGGAGATAATACACGAGGAGATCAATAAACTCGTCAATGCTCAGTTCATTAGAGAGGTTCAGTATCTAGATTGGCTCGCCAACATTTTCAAGAAGGCTAATGGCAAGTAAAGGGTGTGCATTAACTTTACAGATCTCAATAAGGCGTGTCCAAAAGATAGCTATCCCTTACCTCGAATCGATAACTTGGTAGATAGTAGCTCGGGCCATAAGTTTTATAGCTTTCTTGATGCATTCTCGGGCTATCACCAGATCTTTATGGCCGAAGAAGATTAAGAAAAGATGTCATTCATAGCTGACTCAGCCATATATTGCCACAAGGTCATGTCATTCGGTTTGAAAATACAGGGGCAGCATATCAAATGCTCATCAACAAAGTCTTCGCTGATTTGATCGGGAAAAACATTGAGGCTGTCGACGACATGGTGGTCAAGAGTAAACAGGTGAATGAGCATATTACCGACCTTGAGGAGGTGTTCTCTACAATTCGAAGGTATAAAATTAAGTTAAACCCAGCAATGTGTGCTTTTGAGGTACCATTGGGAAAGTTTTTAGGCTTCATGATCACGAATAGGGGGATTGAGGCAAATCCAGACAAGATACAAGCTTTAATATCCATGGAGTCACCTAGGAGAAAGAAAGAGGTGCAAAAGCTTACAGGTCAGGTCGCCGCTTTGAATAAGTTCATGTCTAGAGCAGCACACAAGTGTTTTCCCTTTTTCAAAGTTCTTAGGGGAAATCAGAGTTTTAATTGGAATGAGGAGTGCGAAAGAGCTCTCCAGGAACTCAAACAAACACTTGTGAATCCTTCAATTCTCACAAAACCCAAGCCTGAAGACACATTGTACTTGTATCTAGCCGTATCTCAAAATGCAATAAATGGGGTTCTGGTCAAAGAGGTTAAGAAAGCTCAATAGCCCATCTATTACGTGAGCAAGGTATTGCTTGACGTAGAAATAAGGTATAAATTGGTAGAACAACTCACCCTGGCACTGGTCATGGCGGTGCGAAAACTAAGGCAATATTTCAATCACATCCAATCGTAGTGCTCACGGATCGATCGCTCAGACAGATACTCCAAAACCTGATGTTTCGAGAAGATTGTTGAATTGGACGATCGAACTTGGTGAATTTAATATAGATTTCAAGCCCCGGCCTTCTATTAAAGGACAAATACTAGCGGACTTTATTGCGGAGCTCACCTCGAGGCCTCTGGGCAAGGGGATATCTCGACCACTAAGGCAGACACTTGGAAAATATTTGTTGATGGGGCATCAAACTCCTCGGGCTCGGGTGTTGGGATCAAAATTAGTAGTCCGGCTAAGCTTACCAAAATTCAATGTGCACTCCGATTTGAATTCGAAGCCACCAACAATGAGGCGAAATATGAGCCTGTTGTCATCGCTCTGGAGTTGGCCAATAGCCTTGGAATTGAACATGTCAATCTCTTTAGCGATTCACAACTCGTGGTTGGGCATATTGAAGGGTCATTCGAAAGGAAGGATGAGAAGATGAGCTTATACCGTCTGAAAGTACATGATCTTCAAAGACGTTTCACCGATTGCGAAATTCTGAAAATTGCCCGAGCCGAAAGCGGTAAGGCGGATGCGTTGTCAAGGCTCATTTTCATGGGAGTAGATGGACTTAACGGGATAGTACACATCAGGATGGTGACAGAGCCTAGTGTAGGTCAGAAACCCAGTGTCATCGACATCGATATTGAGCCCTTATGGATGGACCCCATAGTTGAATTCATAACTAACGAAAATCTTCCCGATGACCCAAAAGCAGCTAGGAGCATCCAATCAAGAGCACCGAGATACTGCATTATCCAAGGAGTCCTCTTTCGCAGAAGTTTTACGCTTCCATACCTTAGGTGTCTCAGGCCCTCGGAATCAACACAGGCCCTGACATCAAGGAGCACGAGCTCTGGCCTTCAAACTTAGGTACGGGTACTATTGGCCAACCACGAAGAAAGACGCCTCAGATTATGTGAGAATATGTGATAAGTGCCAAAGGTTCGGCAACATCATCCATACTCCTGCTGAAGAGCTCACCCCATACACTGTTCGACCCCTTTCGAATAATGGGAAGTTGACATCCTCGATCCCTTTCCAATGGTAGGAGGACAGTTAAAGTTCGTTGTTGTGGCGGTAGAGTATTTTACCAAGTGGGCTGAAGTGGAACCCCTAGCAACTATCTCGGAGCCCAATCTGAGATCATTCATCTGGAAGTCTATCATATGTAGGTTCGAGATACCTAGGTGCTCATCACTGACAACAGGAGGCAATTTGATAATAGACAGTTCACGAATTTTTGCACCAACCTTGGGATAGATGATCGCCTAACATCGGTCTCACACTCTTAGAGCAATGGCCTTGCAGAAGTAACTAATCGAATTATATTGCAAGACCTTTGTACCAGGATTGAAGGTGCTTAAGGTAACTTGCCCGATGAGTTACCCTCCCTACTATGGAGTTACAGGACTTCACATAAGATAACAATAGGTGAGACCTCTCTTATGTTAGCTTTTGGGTTGGAGGGTACGATTCCGATAGAGGTTAGCCTACCCACCATAAGGCAATTGGAGCCAAATCCTAGAGAGCACACAACATAACATCTCGATCTCCTTGAGGAGACCCGCGAACAGGCTGTCCTATGAGTCGCCTCTTATCATAGTAGGATGGCCAGATATTTCACCAATAAGGCCAGGCCTAGGAGATTCATAAAGTAGCAGTTGAGCAAGACCCAACAAAAATTTTGAAAGCATGAGAAAGTTTACATAAAGTAGCAGTTGGGCAAGACCCAACAAAATTTTTATCCAAGTAATTATCTCAAATACGTGTCACGAACAGGCACCTCGAAGATATGTCACGAGTATGCACCTCTAAGACCTGTTACAAGTAGGCTCCTTAAAGACCTACACAAGTAGGCACCTCAAAGATACACCACGAGCATGGATCCTAAAGACCTGTCATAAGCAGGCGCCTCAAAGACATGCCACGAGCATGCACCCTAAAGACCTATCACGAGCAAGCACCTAATCCTCGAGCATGACTATTATAAATTTTCTTCCCTAGATTTAATAATCCTCGGGGATATATGTCCTCGAGACCATTATAAATTTTCTTCCCTAGCACTATACCAATAGGCCTCGAACCTAAGGTCAAGCCTAAAACTTTATCCAGGATCTCAGCCATAGAGCTAGGGATCAGTAACTCTACGTTGGGCTCGAACCAAAGGTCGAGCCTAAAACTTTATCCAGAATCCCAGCCATAGAGTTCCGGATCAATGACTCTACATTGGGCTCGAACCAAAGGTCGAGCCTAAAACTTTATCAAATTCTTGGCCACAAAGCTTGAGATCAATTGCATTATATTAGGCTCGAATATACTTCGAGCCTAGAACTTCATCAAAAAATTAATTAATTGCTACCCCTACCTCCTCTCGACCCCTCATCGCCTCGTTCTTGGCATCGTCACACTCTTTCAAAATAGCCTTGCGCTCAGCCTTCAGATTGGCCAATTTTTTATCCCTCGGCTCGACCGCCTCTACGAGCTCGGCCATTTTGTGGGACTCGTCCATCCCTTGGAGTGAAAGGCCTTGGGCAACACTCAACGTTTGTCAATAAGAATAGCACATATTAACGTCGAGGAAATTACTTAATATTCTGAACAATGTTAAAATCTTTACCTTTAGAGTGAGAAACTCGAGGGCTTTCATTCCTTCGACGAACCTAAAATTGCCTTGGTATTTGGCAACAATGCTCGGGACCAGGTGGCACTGCTTGAAGTCTTCAATGATTGAGGCCACCAAAGGTATACAGAGCAGCGAGGAGGAAGCTCCCTTGGGGATGAGGTTGGCTGTCGGGTAGGCCTTGGGCTCATTTCAGGTCGTTGAGGCTGAGAGGTCTCGCCCATGCCCATCAATGTTTCGTCACGTTTCAAGACCCAATGTCTCTTTTTACCTTTTGTCGAGCCTGTAGGCTGAGGCTGAGAAGTATTTGCCTTCTCGTTTACGAACTTGTGAAGAGCTGATGGATCAAAAGACATTCGTGCATAAAAATAACATCTTATTAGAACGATCTCAACGTCGGTATATAAGAACGAGGATATAGATAATGGAGCCCTATCCTCGAGGCCTCTAACATTAGCGAGGTCTAGAACTTCATCCTCGAGGATGGCCTTCATGTTTGGCACTAAGGGATCGAGCTCCTCGAGCATCTTCCTATCTCGCTCTAACGACCCAAAGTAGGCCTGACCTTCACAAAACTTTGCAGCATCAAGGACCTCCCACCTCGACCAAAATGGAAGGTCGGGATCTTGAGTAACTACGTAAAACCATCTATCCTTCCAACCCTTTAACGAGCTCAGCATGATCGAGACCCTAAACCCTCTTCGAGTGGATAAATAAGCAAAACAAGTATATTGGGGAAGCTACTTAAGCTCGAACACCATTCTACATAGGTCGAGGTAGGGTATAATACCTAGGTAACGACAGATAACAAAAAAAATGAGCATCCTCCATGCATTGGACACTAGCTGCCCCGGGCACATGGAGTGCTCGACTAATAGGCCTGCAAAAAAAGGGTGCAAGGGCCACCTGAACCCAGTCTTTAGAGTATCTCTAAAAATAACAAACTCTCTTTCTCGATCTTGTATCATCGTATCCTATGGCACAGGCGAGCTAATGTCGCAGGTAGGCATCAGCCCGAATTCTCGAGCAGCAGCCACAACTAAATGTTCTTTAAACCTACATGGATCGTCGGGGAACTTAAACTCGACGTTACCATGGCTCATAGGTCGAGCATCTAAGGGAACATCCATGGGAATCATCAACGTTCCTATGTCTTCACTACTTCTCGATCTACTAGAGCCCTCACCACTCGACATCTCTCAATAAGAACTAAGAAAAAAGGTTAAAATTTTGAGCCTTACCTTAAAGAATTACCCGAAGCCCAAGAATTTTCTAAGGTATGTGCTCAAGCTCGACCTTGTAGAAGAAACTTTACAGCGAGTAAAAAGTGAAAAATGAGGGGTAAATGAAGTATATATATATAGGCATGGAAATGGGAGACCAAAGGTCACGATCTCGATCGTTGAATGTTGACATGTGTCACGAATCCACAAATCCTCGATAATCCCCCAGGGTCAATATATAATGACCGACCTTTGTGCATCCACCCCTATGATCGAACTCTAGGAATGTATGCATGGGGGCCAGTGATATGAGCCTTTACTGTCACTCCGAGCTTGGTTGTCTTGAGGAGTGGTATATGCTAAACTGTAGATAAATGTCCTCGGGTATGATATAGTCCTCAAGGACCATAAATGTGACGGTGACATAGTGACAGAATCCTCAGGATGTGTCCTCGAGTTTTCATGATTGTTGTGTCCTCGAGCATTTTCCTTGGCCGAACTAAATAGTTTCCTTAGGCACGAACTGATTCAACATTCCAGGAATCCTAAGTCTATTGAAATACCTCAAGCAAGGACTCCTACATCGAGAAGGAGTCTATATCGTTAAGTATCATAGTCAAACTATGACTAGATCTGCAGGTACAGTACGATACTCATCTCACGTAGATTCTTAGAGATAAAGACACGTAACCCACCAAGTCCAACTAGGAATATGCTACCAATCTCTATAAATACAACACCACAATTCATTATTCAGATACGTTTACATATAATTTTTCAGCACTTAAACTTCTTCATATTCTCTCTCTGACTTAAGTATCGGAGGGGCGATGAGGACACACCTCGACGCCTTTGTTTCAGGTATCGAAAAAACGCGTTCGTGCTCATTCTCATTAGTCAAGCTCGAAAATCAACATGTGCTATTTTTGGTAGCATCAACTTAAAAACTTGGTTTTTGTTTCAATGTCGTCAATCCAGCCTCATTTTCAATCTGATATGGTAGGGGACATCAATGATTAATACTTAGTTCAGCCTTAGCTATTGAATTTCTATAGGTATTTGAGTAGCATAAATGGGTAGCTTAAAGATAACGTAGAAGTTCGGGGTTTAGGAATCGACAGTCTAGATTTTGACAAAACCAAGGTTCTCAGCAAGGATTATACAAATAGGTTAATTGATATTCAACAGATTAGATTTGTGGTAGGGCAAGGTACAGCAAGGATTATACAAATAGGTTAATTGATATTCAACAGATTAGATTTGTGGTAGGGCAGGGTAGGATCTTTAAACGATAGTGTCCTAGTTCTATAGGGTTTTCCTTTTTTCTTTAGATGTTGATTTTTTTGTTGGAGCCGAACTCAAAATGTCTTTGATTTCATTCTAAAGGAAGCTTAGGAGAAGTCTAGCAATGAAAATCTAAAAATGCAATATAAGATTTGAGTTTGCCCACCCTATTTGGCCACAGGCCACATTCATCCAAAAGTATCATCATTATTCCCTGAAAAGATGTTGCACAGTAACAACTTAACCTTTACAGGCTACCACTATTGGAAGGCCACGTGTCACTTCTAGTGTGAGTACATCTTCTTCCACTAATCACAAATAAGAAATTATTGCCTAAGAGGCAGGTAATGATGACTTAGTCATAGCTACGACTAAGTAGATTAATGACATGCATGGCCGAACATAATAGATAATTAAAACCCTTCAAACAGGGCAGTGGTACATAGTTCCAGGTCGGCATTATAGTTGATATGAATGGAAGCGGTATATTGCTTGTTGTCAAGGAAATTTTCCATAAAAATCACACATCTTTTTCTTTACAATATTACAGCATTTACTACTTCAAATTTATCTTAAGTTGATCTAAATTTACCAAGTCATTTTCTGCCATCCACATTTTTATCTACTTGTCTTCACATGTCAGCTTCCCCACATAATATGAAAAACAAACAGACAGACTAGATAAAAATTAGAAGCAACTATTGACAACTTTTTTCCATACATCAGAAGGAATCAAATTTTTAATTTGAATTTTAAAATCTCTAAGATGTTAATTAAATCTGGAATCATGGAATATGTAGATGGTTAAAAATACTGATAGTCCTTACCGTCAATTTTGGTGTTTTTATCTATTAAGGAACTTTCACTATAGTAAAACAAAACAAATTGTCAAAAGACGTCACATCTATATAACACCAGAATACAAATGTTATAGAATAACTAGCCATGGTGAATGACGTTGTAAAGTAAATCATAATAATAAATTTAGCCATCTAGCTTGCTCGATAGTTGGCAACATGCAAAATGGTGTTTAGTGCGTCTTGTGCCTAAGCTAATAAACGGAGTGAGATTTTGTGACATTACATGCCTTGTGGTTAGTGATTGTGGTTAGTGGTGGCAAACGGGTTGAGATGCTCGTCGGCTCGGCCGCACGGCTCGTTGAAAGTCGGCTTGTGAGCGGCTCGGGCTTGTCGAGCACGAGTCGAGCGGGCTAGCTCGGCAAGCAAGCCCACGGGCGAACGGCTCATGGGCTAGCCCCTAAGCTAATAAACGGAGTGAGGTTTTGGGACATTACATGCCTTGTGGTTAGTGGTGGCAAACGGGTCGAGATGCTCGTCGGTTTGGCCGCACGGCTCATNTTGTGGTTAGTGGTGGCAAACGGGTCGAGATGCTCGTCGGTTTGGCCGCACGGCTCATTGAAAGTCGCTTGTGAGCGGCTCGGGCTCGTCGAGCATGAGTCGAGCGGGCTAGCTGGCCAGGTGAGCCCACGGGCGAGGCCAACGAGCTCGCCCACGAGCCAGGACAAGGAAGAGGATTTTTTATTTTTTATTTTTGTTTAAAAATGTTCGTCTTTAAAAAAAATGGAAAATGGACGAGCTCGTACGCTTTAGGGCCGAGATTGCCATCTCTACTTGTGGTTGGGTTCACCAACAGTTGTTTTGGAATGTCATTCTTTTGGGTATTACAAGGCTGTGTTTGGTTTTGACTTGGTCAAATGGAGTGCTACGGTTTTCAAGCTCAAGTTTAACTCTGTTCAAGATAGTGAGATTATATGATTCTAGATGCATTAATTCATTAGTGTGTATTTTCACCATTCCATAAGGTTATGCTAAATAATTTGATTGGCTTTATTTTCTATGAAAAATATCCATTTTTCCATCCAAATTCTTATTTTTGAAGTGTTTGATTGATATTTTTTTGGAAAATATTTTTCAAAAGTTGATTAAACAATATTTTCCTCAAAATAAGGAAAATATTTTCTTTAAAAAGGATAAGTTTTTATTTTCCAAGCAATTCACACACACTATCTCTCTCTCTCTCTTCTACCCCGTCTCTCATCTATCCACCAATAAAAGATGGATATTATAACATTTTCTAGGTAGAAAATTAAACTAATCAAATACATTTAATTAATAATTTCTATACAAATAAGTTTTAGACAATTCAATTGCTTAAAGAGTGAGATCTAGGAAGTAGTCCACATGAATCTAACATATTGTAATCCTTACTTTTGATTATAATGAATTCTCCATCTCTGCCCGTAATTTTTCTTAGTTGGGTTTCCACATAAATGTTATGTTCTTGTGGTTGTTATTTTCACATTGTCTATTTTTCGTTTTTAATTTCTAACAATTGGTATCAGAGCTATCATTGTTTTTCTAAAACAAGATTTTGCTTTGGTATAGAAATTATTGATTTTATGTATGAACCAACTTTTTTATTATTATCAAATGATGTATACATTGAACATGTTAAAGATTGGTATGAAATAATTGTGACATCTTAGAATTTGAAGTCCTGATGGTCACTCAAAAGATATTTTCATTATTGTTTTTGGGTTCATATAGGCTTGGAATCAGAACCTAATTTATGAAAGGGTGAGGAATAAGATTTATTTAATTCGTTAAATCATGACTTTACCAATTTTTATCCATTCATTAGAATTTACATCTTATAATCTAAAAGAAAAAAAGTATGCAGATGATGGAAGGCTTATAATTTACAATTGTAGGAATGAACTCTTACCACACGTATATGAAAGCCCAGAATAGCATATGATTTGTCAATTACTAGATAAGTATACAGATGACGGGAAGCTTGATGCAAATTCAGCTATACTACAAATGTCCAATGTAGCTCATAAATAGAGACATGTGATACAAGAAATCTCTTTGTCGATCTCTAATCTCTTTAGATAAACTCATACGATAGGAATGAAATAAAATTTCAATTTCTACTAAAAGATGTCTTTAATTATTGGAGGACAATATGTCATTACCTATATTTCACGGCCTATTAAGGTCAGAATTCACTAAATATTTCGAAAAATCATTAGTTAAATTTGTTGTATAATATGTGAAAAAAATATCATAATATGATTCATCTTAAAATAATGTGACACTTGCAAAATTAATTCTTTACTCACCACGACGATAAACAAAAGAAACGTATACACATACTACAGCTGCAACTACTGCAAACGAGGCTGGACTGTAGATGATCACGGTTCCCCTGAACTTTTCGGGCTAAGCCACTATTGGTCGTGGTTGGCAAATCCCAATGGCCCGTGGTTCAACCAGGTTCAACCCCCATTTACTGTTTTTTAATTTTTTTGAGTTTTCTTGATCTGTTTTGACTCATTTTTGAAGCACAATTCCCAAAGTTCTTTGATCACTATAAATGGACCTCATTTAGGTCAAAAAATGGGGTTAGGCCATAGAAAAATAGTGTGAAAAATAGAGAACAGGGCAGGGATAAATCAAGTAAAAATCAATAAAACTTAGAAAAATTTGGTTTAAGAGAGATGTTTAATGCAAGTCAACTTTTCCTCATTTTTCCTTCAAACCAGGTGATATAATTCAATCGTTTTTGTATTTTTATTCTTCCAAGATGTGTAATCTTTTTTTTAGTTGTTTTGTCTCTTACTTTCGTCAATTTCATCCCTTCTTATTCGTGTCTTCTTGCCTTCGTAACCTTTTCGTTGAAAAAAACAAGGAATAAAACAAAGACACCAATCACAAAAAGAAATATACAAAGCAAAAGTTAAAAATGAACCTTGCATACTTTTAACTGTTTTTCTCACTTCTCCTCTTCAGGGTTTGAGTTTTCTATTTTCCTTCACATTTTCTTTTTAATTTTCTTGATTTTGAGCCAGAGAAGAAGATCTTATGAAAGTCGGAAATATTACATATATTAATAACCAGTCAGATCTTTTGGAAGTCTTGACTAGAGTCGCTTGATGTACTTGACATGTTAAAAATTTTAATACGCTAATAAATGAAATTCAAGAGAACTTTTCAATATCCGAAATGTGGCTGTCTCTCCATCAAATTCAAATTTTCAAATCGCCTTTGTCCATTTCAAGACTTTAATCAAATTTACATTAGTAATTAGGAACCCAAATCCCACAAATCTTGAAAAGAACGGGTATAAATCCATAAAATCCAGAGTTCAATTTACATTAATAATTTGGAACCCAAATCCCACAAATCTTGAAAAGAAC
>CAIGRN010048737.1:0-11241 GCA_903798345.1 Fraxinus anomala
ATCTTTAAAAGTAACAAAGATACTGGAAGAATTTCATATAAACAAACTTTGAGGTGGTGCCGCCTCAATAGAGAGTTAGAGTTTCTCTCTTAAAAGGTTTGTTGAAAATGATGAGTGCAATGCCATAATAGTGCTAAACGAGTTTGAGAAACTTGAAAACGCGTAATACTTGTGTGTGTGTGTGTGTGTGTTCTTACCAGTACTGTCATAAAGAATCATTGGTTCAAAGCTTTAAGCTACCTTTAATTTCGACTATACTTTGTTTGAATAAGACTACGGTTATATTCAAATCAAAAGATATATAATCCTTATGCACAAGTATTTTAAATTATTGAATATGGAATTTTATTTAATTTTGAATAAGTGGGGGATTGTTGGAAATAGTTGTTCAAAATGATAAAATCGTGTTTGGAATGAAAAATGGTACATTAGGCTGAATGGGTGAACTATGCGACCGCATAGTTTACCCAACCATGCGGTCGCATGGCCACATACCGGGACTTGAGGCCCCGATATGGTTTCTACTATGCGGTCGCATAGGTTTGGCCTATGCCACCGCATAGAACAAAATTTCGGCCAGTTTTTTACCATTTTATAGCCGTTATGGTTTTGAATTTGGTAGCTTTTCATTATTTTTTAGCACCATTTTGTACCAGAATTTTGAGGGCTATAAATAGGTGATCTTAGTTCATATGAAAGTGTTGAAAAAAAAAACATTTAGATTATATATCATTCCAAAGTAATATAATTCCATTCTCTCTTCTCCATATTCACTTTACTTTTGGCTATCTCAAGTTTGGGGTAGAATTGTATCTTGTGCTTTGGTGTAATTCTACAACAAGGCTTAATCACTCCTACAAACCGTTTGTCGGAAACCTTTAAGCATCACAATCAATCCGTAGAAAGGGCAAATATAGTTTGAGGACAGCGATCACGCTTTCAAGCCTTCCATTTTGTTCCGGTGTTTTGTTCGTGGTTTCTTGCAGATTGTTGCTGATTTTGGTGTGTTTTTTCTCCGACTCTGGTGCCGTTTACAACCATCGTAACTAACAGTTTCTTATGACAATTTAATTAAGAATGGATACTTTCTTGGGATATCTTTCTTGAAAATTCATTACGATCATTTCATCCTTGGTCACTAATTAAAACTTTAATGATAAATGGTGGGATACGTTCAATCATGTAATAACAAATACTCAATCTGTTCAAGAATGGAATGATAAATGAGCTCGTATGAATCGCGTTGCATCTCAATCCAACATCAGTGGTATTGCAAGTGTCCTTACTCAAAACACCGCACTCAGAGCATGTTTAAAAGTAGCTTATACAATTTCTTATAAGCCCCACAAAGAATAGGATCCACACTTTCTGTGGCTTATAAGATAACATAAGATGGAACGCCCATGTGGCATCTTATAAGCCACACTTTGTGGGCTTATGAAAAAAATCCATAGTTACACCCTAACATGCTCTCAATTTCTGCATCATCAAAATATATTAGTTTAGATGAATTCCAAAACCCCGTCAACCTTGCAAGTATTATGTCCTAGATACAATCGATTTTGAATGTTAACACTTTTAATATGATTAATGCATTTTATGTATAAGCCCAACGAACCTTAATAGTGTTAGAACCATCAGACTTTGACAAGGAAACAAAAATACTCAATCAAATAAAAGATGACTACTTTGGCATTGATATACTTGAGCCACGAGCAACGCAAGCAAAGATTTTTCAAGATCTTGCAATAATTATGGAACAATACAATACCCTCAAACAATGGAGCACTACACTATCCTCAAACATTAAAGACTCTTGTCGAAAATGTAATAACACAAATATGAAGAAAAAAATGATATGTTCAAAATTCATTTCAAATTGCAAAAGAAGTGACGCAGAAATGATTCCTAACAACCACTACTCTTAAGATATATAAAAATAAAATAAAATAAATCAATGTTTGTGTTTTGAAACCTATGTAGAAAGGCAATCAATATTTGTATAAATCTAGAGCTAAGTTAGTGTGAGAAATCATATATTGTTCTAAAAATATATATTTTTCGAACAATTTGTCAAAAGTTATTTCGATTTTAGTGTTTTCAACTACTATTTTCATACAGGTATTTGAATAAATGTACATTAATTTCGTTGCAAACATGTTACAAATCAAATATATATATGATAAATACATTTTCCATGTTTATGTTAGCTTATGGACTAGATAGATATTTACAAATTGAGCGGATTTTTACTTAATCTATTTTAAATATTGTCATCTTAGGTAAAACTAGATTTGGAGGTCGTTGGAGCAAAACGAAGATTTTGAGCTTAATTAGAGATGGTTTGAAGCACTTGATCGCACAGGGATTGATAGGAAGCAAGAAGAGAGAAATTGGAGGAAATTCACAAGTTTCAAGAATGAAAAATTATGAGAAATTTGGGGACTGATTTACACACTTTCGAAACTTGAGGAGGACCAACAATAGACAATTATAGAAGTTTGCATACATACCTGGAAGCTTTTAAGAGTTACATGTGTTAGATTTTATTAAAACTTTAAATCTCAAGAATTTGAAAACCTAATTACTTTATTACCAAAATCCTTCAGTCAAATCACCAAGAGAATTATTTAATGTGGAACATACCTTAATTCATTGAGAATGATTCTTTATTACTGGATCTTGATTTCAGATCTTGAATCTTGAAGATCAGCTGCAATCTCTTCATATTTGGCTTCATAATATTTAATCTTAAATATTGCCTATTTTGGTTCTTGAATTCTTGTTCTTGACTTTAGCTTCTTGTTCCATAATTTTGATTGTTCTAATACTTTCTTCTTGATTGTTGATTTCATGTTCTTGATTGTGGGTTTTTTATCTTTCTTTTCAATATATTTTCTCTTGTATTCTTGTGTTGATGTGATGACATAAAGAATAAGAAATTATATATGAATTAGGGACCATAATCCTATATATAATTTTTATTTGGATTCGGCACATCATCGAATACAACCTTAATAGATCCAGTCTCTATACATATAATCTTACCCACACTTTATTTAAATGCCCAAAACTCAATTACTTAATTATTTATTAGATCACTTTAATTTTGAGCTTAATTTTAAGATACCATTTATACACAATTAATTACATATCTCACATAACAAATTAAATACTTTCTCAACAATTTTCCACTTGAGTCACATATGTTACCTTATAAATGTGTATAACCTTTTGAGTTTCAAAACTTTTGTTATCATAACCAAAAAGATTTTCGAACAATCTCGTCCATCAATTATGTTAATATAGGATCAAAGCGGACTTCATTACAAATTTTATAATTAAACCCTTAATGGTCACATATATCAACACAATCAAATGGCATAGATCAAGTATAGATGTGTAATATGAAAATTACATGTAATAAGATCCAAACATGCCTATTTCCAACTGGTTCTATCTTATTCGTTAATACATTATACTTTAATGAGATCAATCTAAAAACATTAATCAGAGTGAAAGCTGAACTTAATATTTTATTACTAAAATAAAATTGAATGTGCATAAATAAAAATCATGGGTCCAAAATCATGTGTCCAAAAGGACAACATCCAAAATTACACCCTACTAAACTAGCATATCATCAAAATATCCCACACACATGTGAGTTATGTGCTCATGAAAGACCTAAGGTGGTAGACCTTTAGTGAATTGATCTGCTATCATGGAGTTTTTCCCAATATATTCTACAGACCACTCTGAATTCTGTCTTTAACAACTAGAAGTTTAGTGTCTATAAAATTTGATATCATCGAGCTCCTATTGGAATACAGTACTGTTATTGTCACAAAATCACTTAAGTGGTCTTTTAATTCCATCAATAATGTGCAACCCAGTGACAAAAATCCATAGTCATATTCCATGATTAGAATCAGAATATCGAATGTTCCTAATTGGTCTCTTTTTTGTCTATGATCATATAATCCTTAATTCTCTATAGATACCAAATAACTGGATTGGCCTTTCCAAATATCCATCCTAGAGTTACTTAAATATATGTTCAGCATTCCATAAGTGGATGTTATATTCAGATGTGCGCAAATCTAAGCATGCATTAAGCTCTAATTGATGAAGCACAGTGAATTTTTTTAGCATTTCATTTTCTTTAAGATTATCCTTAGGGTATTGATTGAGACTAAAGTTGTCTCCCTTAATAATATGGGTATCACCTGATTTACATTCTTCCATCCCAAATCTTTTAAGAACCTTGTTGATATAACTCTTTTGTGATAATCCAAAAATGTTCCGAGAATGATCTCGGTGTATCTGTATTCTTAACATAAAAGAAACGTCACCAAGTTCTTTCATTTCAAAATTTAATGAGAAAAATCTCTTAATTTCGTGCAATAAACATATATCATTGCAGGCAAACAGTATATCATTGACATCCAATACCAAAAATATGTTAACTCCTACTGAACTTGTGATATACACAACAATTAACTGCATTTATCTCAAAATCAAATAAGATAATTATTTGATAAAATTTGTAATATCATTGACGAGAAACTTGCTCAAGCCCATGGATGGATTTTATTAATTTGTAAAACATCGGACATAGCTTAAGATCAAAATGTATCACAAGTGCCATAATAGTCCTAAAAAGTCTTTCATAGAAACCAGAGAGAAAGTCCCTTCAAAGTCAATGTCTTCCTTTTGAGTAAAGTCATTTGCAATAAGACGAGCCTTATATCTCTTTATATCACCATTCGAATACCTCTTGATTTTAAATATCCATTTACAACTAATGGGCTTCGCACCTTCAGGTAATAGAATGAGTTCCCCAAACGTCGTTATCTTTCATGGAATTTATCTTTTTATTCATGACATCAATCTACTTTTAAGAATTTTTCCTTTGCATGGTTTGATGAAAGTTTGATTAATCAGATCTTCTTCCATCAATCCATGCCATCCTTATTTTTTAGGAGAAATAGTATAAAGTCATCCGAAACTATTTTCTCCTTTCTCTAGTGGATTTCCTTAATGACATTTATTCTTGAGGTTGTTGAATTTATTTTTCTGGAACAATCTCTTGATTGTATATAGGGGATTTTGTAATATTGTCTTGATCCAAAATTACTTCTTGAACAAGAACTTCTTGAACAAGATCTGGAGCAAAAATTTGTCAATGGTCTGATTATTGTCAATTGCAATAGAAAAGATATATACATAATCTTCTTAAAGACAAAATCCTTAACCTTAAAACAATATCTCCCCTGAAAACTCTATATCCTCAAAAAATCAAACATTTTCCGTTTTAAAAAAATTGACCTAATAATGGGATCTTTAAAAATTTGTAACCCCTTAGCATTTGCTTTACTTAAAACTTTATTGAGTATTTAAACTACATTCTTTAGTGTTTTTTTCTAGAGAGATTCTAGTAAGGTGAAATGACTAGTCATACTCCTTACCATGTCTTTAAGTGTTCTGTTTTGTCTCTCAGTAACACCATTCATACTAAGGAACACTAGCATATTGTACTGTGGGATGATTCCACATTCCTCTAGAAATATAGAGAAAGGCCATCGACATTGTTCTCCTGATATGTCATATTTGCCCTAGTATTCACTACCATATCCAGATCGACGTGTTTACTCTTTTGTTGAGTTGATTTTCAACCTCAACTTATAAACCTTGTACATGTCTAGTAATTGGGATGAGATACATGTAGCCATAGTGAGAAAAAATCATCTATGAACTTAATAAATTACTGTTAATCATTTCAAGAAGTCAAAAGAAATAACCCATAGATATCCATATGAATTAGTTCTAAAACATCTGAAATTCTATCAGCACATAATTCCCTTATATTTGTTTGTTTCCCCTTAATGTAATTAAATACGCTTAAGTCTTACAAATTAAGAGGATCAAGAATTCTTTCTAACACAAACTTTTTCATTCTCTTTTGAGAGATGTGACCTGATAAATGTGTTTTATACACTTATTTAAGGCACAAAATATGAATAATTATTGGAAAATATATTGGAATATGGCTTAATTCTATGTAAATTATGTTTGTTAGGATAACATTGATGGACATGGTGGAATTTAAGAGAAACAAGCGAAAAATAGACTAAATGGAAGAAAATCAAATTTCAGGGACCAAAGTGCAAATAGTCGAAAGATGACCCAGAAGAAGAAACGAAGATGTGAAAAGTCAAAACCCAATTGAGAAAATAAATGAAATGTTGGAAGAAGAAGAAGTGAACGATACTTGCAACAAACATTATTGTTTCTCTTTGGTTTCTTGGGGAGAGCCAACTTGGAAATCGTAAAGAACGACACTTGCAACAAACATTATTGTTTCTCTTTGGTTTCTTGGGGAGACCCAACTTGGAAATTGTAAAGAACGACACTTGCAACAAACATTATTGTTATTACCATATCCGAGTAAGATTGATGTCATGGAAGCTAAAATGGTGCATACTTGTTTCTCTTTTAGTTTCTTGGGGAGAGCCAACTCGGAAATTGGCTGCTGGGCTTGGTTTGAATCTTCGTAAACTGCATTCTTTTCTGGGTTTTGGTCAGACATGAGAAAAGGAGGTGGAGGTTATGCGGCGGATGAATTTAGATGAGCAAAAAAAATTAATTCTTCTCTAGGGTATATATAATAGACGAATATTAGTTATTGTCTAACTGGCATATAAGAGTTATCTAACGGAAATTACAATTTTATTCAATAGTGCGCTCCAAATATATTTTATGTAGGATATTAGGATATATTAGGATATTTATTATTTATAATAGGATTTCTAGTTGTAATAGGTTTATCTTTTTTGTTTAGGATAGGGGTTCTTTTTTTTTATTATTGATTAGAATAAGATTTCTTCTTTCCTTTTGATTAGAATTTTAGTTTATTTCCTTTTACAATTTTAATTTAGTTTCCTTACATGAGTAAAATTAGATAATGATTTTGCCTATATAATAGAAATGAACTCATGTTAGTATATAGTTACATAAAATAAATTTTATGAGTAATATGAATATACGACACTCTGTAATCATATTCTAATATTTTTTCGAATTTTCTTTTCCAGCCCTACCATGATATTTATGTATAGATATTTAATAATTTGAGCCATGGATTAGTTCAAGGTTTTCCAGAGCTGAAATTGGTTGAACTATGCTATAGCATGTGTTTGTACTATACTATAACATAGTACATTTTCGGAGGAAATATTCTGATTTCCTTATTTGAATAAAACTTTTAAGGAAACAAGGTTGGGAACGTTTTTTAAGACCTAGGGCCGTCCATAATGAAGGCACCATGTATTACAACACATTCTAAGAGAATAGAAGGAGGTAAGAAACACAAAAATCGATTCGAAGACTCGAAGATTCAATTTAAGCTTTATTTGGATGACGTTGATTCTTCAATATTTATTTTATTTTCTTTCTCATAATATGTTATGCTATTTTTCTTTGTGCTGTGAGAACGATAAATCGTGCAATATGAAATCTTAATTTTTAATTTTACATACTTGACATTGAAAAACGTTTTTGGATATTGAATAATTTATATGATTTTCTTCTTTCCAAAATTTTTGTAGATGGTAGTTGTGTGAATATGGTGACTTATTTTATGAATTCCAAAGAAGGGAAAGATGTTCGACATATATAAATTGTCATAGGGTCCGATAAGGGATAGAAATATACCGCTATGCTCTATATGAATCGTTAAAAGTTCATAAAAATTCNATAGAAATATACCGCTATGCTCTATATGAATCGTTAAAAGTTCATAAAAATTCTTGCACTCTTATATGTTCGCATCCGTCATAGAAATATATTCGGGTCATATATGAGAGTAGGTTTAACATTACTCGAGAGAGATTATTAAATAAAATAGGAATATTGATTCGTCAAATTCAATCGTGTTATCAAAGTATAAAACTAAGGTTAAAAAAGATTATTGCATGGGAATTCGGGATCCTAGTACGGTTGTCATTTATTAAATATATCAATTTGCATTTAGTATAATTTACATTTAGTTTAGTTAATTTACTCATAATTGTATAAGTAGATTAATTTATTCATAATTTTGTCACAAATAAACACATCGCATTATTCGTGTTTCGATTAAGGTCACGATAATTAAAATTTAACTAATCAATCTCTGTGAGACGATACTTGGATTTAAATTCACTATATTACTAGTTAACGAACCGTACACTTGCGGTTAATTTAATTCGAAATATATTTTCGTGGACAAGTTTTTGATGCCGTTGCGGGAGATTACATTTGAGTTTAATTAAATTTATTGTGGCATTAATTCGAACTTCTACTTGTATTCTTGTATTTTTATTTATTTTTTTTGTTTTTGTTTGTTTTTCCTTTTTTTTAAGATAAAAAAAAATAACAGGGTAAAAGATGGCTGTGATTGATTTCAACAAAATGCTCGTATGTGACTTCTTCATAAAGCAACAACAATTGACAGCTCAAGAAATTGATGAAGGAGATATGCTTGTCGGATATTTCATTATAGGACAGCAAGTACAAGATATAAAAGCGGAATGAAACTGTCTTAGGTGATTTGCCTGTTGCATTATTTTTCTCACAAAAATTTGACGTTGGGGATTTGCCTGTGGGTTTATTTCTTCTACGAATTATTAATGAACATCAATTAAGAGAATCAGATTCACTAAACTTCCAACAAATACAACAAGAGGAGAACACTTGCCATGAAGATGTCATTTTTTCTCCGCCAAAAGTTTTGAATACGAACGTTGAACTCGAGAAAACTTCAATTAAAGAAGAGGAGCATGAAAAGATCAAACAATTAATCATAACGGGTGAAAAAAAAACTTGTAGCATTCAAAGAAGATATAATAATCGACTTCATCGTTTGCTCAAAAATGGAATTTGTAATTAAACGTTATGAGGAGATTGAGGTATATATTGTTGAGTTCGAAACGGATGATTAGGGAAAATCATACTACTTGGAGAATGACAAGATTAAAATTTGAAAGAAAGTTGCAATATGGAACAAAGTCAAATTAAGCAAGCTAAGTAGGACCTTCAAAGCCATGTTCAAAGTGCCATGAAATAATAGTGAAAAAGTCGAGCTCTAGACTTTAAATTAAGCGTTTAATGGGAAGCAACCCATTTTCCTATCACTTACCTCTTATTTTGATTTGAGTATTACATTACAAGTAGATTTTTAGGGATTGCATTTGTATTTTAGGGCCATATTTAGGAACTCGTGCATTTAAATGGTTTGTTTTGAACATATTTTAGATAGTATTTCAAGACTTGCATTAGTAACTTAGGCATGTTTACTTATTGAATTCAATTTACTTAGGTTCATCGATAGCATCCTAGCATTATATTGAGCTTACATTGATATGATATGTATTCTTAAGGTTGCACCTAGATTTCAAATATGCATTCTTAAGGTTGCACCTAGATTTCAATCTCCAAACAAATTTGAAAAACTTATGTTTTCTTAGCTATAAGGTTTTTGTAGGGAAATACGCTCTGTTAGATAGTTTTTCTAAAAGTTAGAAGATTTTCTTGGTGTGAATTCATTACAAATATTTAAACCTTATATACTATCACTAATAGTTATTTTAAATTTTTGGAACAGAAAATTAAAATCTAGCGGCAAGGAAAAGTGACGATTGTCATGACGTCTACTAGCCCGACCAACTTGATTCCTCTACTCATCCACATCTACCCCTAGGGAGTTTATGATAATTTATTTCTTAATTTTGTTTATGTTTGTTTTTACATTGGGGACAATGTAATCTTTTTGTTTAGGGGCAGGGGTAGGAGTTTGGAGAACTGAGATCTTTGTTGCTTACTTTTTAACTGCTTATTGGGTTTGTATATCCTACTTAATCTAAAAATAATAATAATAAAAAAAATAATAGTGTCTAGTATAGCGTTGAATGACTCGTCGTCTATGATGATATTTGTTTGAATTGAGTATATCTTTAGTTAGAATGGGACAACATCGTAGATTATGCTTTTACTTGAATGCTTATCCATGTTAGACTTGTTTACTTGATGCTTACATCCTGTAAAATCTATACAGGTCCGCAACTCGGAGCTAGAGTTAGCAGAAGTGAATTCCTGTTAAAATATTTTGTATGTATACCTAAGGCGTTCTCTTTTCGTTTGCTATTTTCACCGGTTCTCCCACGTTTTTCAACACAAAATATGATTTCATCAATTTCAACACGAGTAAAAAAGTCACTAATGGCTTCATCTTCATCAACTTTTCCCCTTTGATAATATACAGGTTTCACCTCTTTTTGTGCTCATATTTTTGTTTAGGTTTGGCTGTTAGATAAGCTTAGCTCTTTTCTTTCTTTCTTTCCATTTTTTTAGTCTAGGTATAAATATGTTTCCGTGTGTGCTATGGGGCAAACATCTTCACATCTTGTAAAATCCGATATCTTTTGCATATACATTTTCACAATTCTTCTATCTTTTGCTTCTCTACCAAAATAGCGCTCTATATTTATCTCCCTGGTTCAGCCAGGTAAATGGTGCACCCTTTTTATTTTTAACGTGGACTGAAAATTTTATACAAGGGAGAGTGGACAGGTGTACGAGAGTGTGGATGTTTGTTAAGTGTGTATTTATATGAGAAACGACGAGAGATATTGAGAAATAGTAGTGGTGTTACCAAACATGCACTAAATTTGCACTTGATGTTCACATCATGTAAAATCTTTTATCTCTCGCGCGCGTCCACACACACACACAAACACACACACACACACAAATACATACATACATACATATATATATATATATATATATATATATATATATATATATATATATATATATATATGGGTGATCAAAATAACCAGACCAAACCAAACTGAGTGGCTCGGTTCGATTTTACAAAAAAAATTAATGGTTTTAGTTTTTAAAATTGAGAACCATTTGGTTTTGGTTTTGATTCGATTCTAACTCTAGAAACAAGAACCAAACTCAATATTTAAATTTTATTATATATATATATTCAATTGAAATTTGGACAAAAATGTTATGTACCTTCAATTTTTCATTTCTCAATGTAGAGATTGTAGACTTTAATTCATTTATCATTTTCTCTCATTTTAAATTTATACATCGATTCTCAAATGGAGATCAACAACTACAACTTACCATCTCAGCTAACCAAGAACCAAATTCAATATTTAAATTTTATTATTTTATATATAT
>CAIGRN010048759.1:0-17263 GCA_903798345.1 Fraxinus anomala
TCCACAACCATCGCACCACTACCACTACCACTACCACAACTACACCAAATCACCACCACCACAGATCAAAAAAAAAAAATCACCACCACCAACGTGATCTACGCTGCTACAGCCACCATCTAACCGCTAAAGGCGAGATCTACACCTCTCCACAAATCTACCAACCACCTGTAGCACTACTATCACCACTTATATCACCATCGCACATCCCAAGACCTCGACCAAGCAAATTGGAAGAAAAAACCAACCTAAAATTCCAAAACCATCGCCATTGCACCCCACCCTCCACCCATAGCACCACCACTGCAAAAACCACCACTATCACCGTACACCCTCAAAACTCCAACTGAGCAGATTGGAGGAAAAAATCAACCCAAAACGTACATACAGTCATAGTACCACCGCCACTAACATCATCGCACACACATCACCATCGCATACATCCACACATACCACAATACACATAGATCACCATGGCACACACCACCCATACCACACACCACAGATTGTCGCACCGCATATCACAGATTGGCACACCACACACAACAAATTGTCGTATCACCGCACGTTGGAAGAGGACATTAAATGGGAGATTAGTGTTCCTAAGGGCGTCGACAGAGTCATGACAAATGAGGTAGTCTCCAGTGATGATGACAGTTCATGTATGAGTGATAAGGTAGAGAGAGAGAGAGAGAGAGAGAGAGAGATGATTTTGGGGTTTGAATGAGTTAGGGTATGAATATATAAATTAATTTATAATATTATTATTAATATTAAAATTTTCAATTATTTGATTTTTGAAAAAAAAAAAAAAAACTTGTAAATCTTAATTTTGAATTGAAAAGTTTAAAACTCTAATTATATGTAATTTCCACTTTTCTAAATGATCTCAAGCGTGGCAAAAGTTTTTGACACGTGTACTAAAAGTAACCTTTAATATTTTATTTTTATTATTTTTCACTACCATAGTCTAAAAGCTTGGGATAAATTTTTCAATGGGAAAATTACAATTTTTTTAAGCAAACGTCTGTTTTTTGCTACTTTTGTCAAAAAACAGTAAAAAATATTAAAAAGGGTCTGAGTTCCGTCGCGCACGTCTAGTCTATATAATGAGATGAAGCTCTTGAACAACATAAAGCAAGCCCACTAACTTCTCTCTCTTTCACATATTTTTTCGCCAAGTTTTTTTATTTTTTTTTATTTTTTATTTTTATTATTTTTTTTGGGGGCAAGACTTTTGTTCATTTTATAGCACCAACTTAAGCCCAATGCCCTGCTAAGTCCGACGTTTACAAATACGCGTGTCAAGTGGAGAGAGCGACTTGACAATTCACCTCTGAGAGATGAGTCATGGGACTAGTTGAGCTAGGTTTTCCGTGCGAGTCACTCGGACTTGTATATGCTTGCTCTCTTAACGCTAAAAACAAATAAAATTATTTTTTTAATAGAGAAAATAAAAAATGTGCACCATAGATTACCTTGTTCATTTTCCTACATTGATGTGAATGGTTTCACGTAACACCCCTATCTACGGGTAGTCACTTTCAATTGTTCTAAATTTCCTTATTCATGTTCCTACTTTGATGTGTATATTTCACATTTTATAAAAATTTAATATATTAAACGTAACGAGACTATAATAATTGCTTCCACATCCAATGTCGACAACACGTGAGTATGCACTATTAGACAGTTTTGGACAAGTATTAGTCTTGTTGATTTCTCATCAGAAAACATGTCATTAAGGGAGTATATTCAATTGGGATTTTTAATGATTTAAAAATATTGGTATATTCAATTGAGACTTTTATAAACTTTTAAAAAATTTCTAAAAATCATGTTGTATTCAATTAAAACTTTTTAAAAGTTTCTATAAATTTTGGGGTATTCAAATTTTTATGACTTTTAAAGACTTTTATAAAAATCTCCATGGTACTAACTTTTAATCAGAAAATACTAAAATAGATATCAAAATTTGTCTTTTATTAATCACAAAATTTTGGGAGACTTTTACAAAAAATAAATAAATAAATAAAAATAATATGTATAAATTTTTTTCAATATTTCTCTTTCCTTTTCCCAAATTAGAGTTATGGTTAAAATTAATTTGTTTCTATTAATTAATTAGTTTCAATTTTTCTTTTTCTTTTTCTTTTTCTTATTTTTTATTTCTATTTTTTATGAAAGAATTAAATCGTATTCTTATAACTTTTTTTTTTCTTTTTTCATTATTTTTTCTGAAAAATATATAATTTTAATTAAATTATAATATTTTATATAGACTAATTTATAATTAAATTTATATATTTTATTTATTCTTTAAAGGTATATTATATTAATAATACTGAATATTAGATTTATTTTTTTATATGTATAATAATTATTATTTATTTAATTAAGGTCTTAATTTTTTTTTCTTTCTATTTTTTTTTTTTATTATATGAGGAGAAATGGAAGGAGAAGGGGAATTGTGAGAACCACCAACTCGTATGTGATAATTTCACAATATTATGTTAGATACACATGAATTCTATTTCAAATGAAAGTTTTCAAAAATCTTTTGAATTTTATAAAAATTTTAAATTGAAAGTTTATAAAAGTCTACAAAAACTTCCACTAAAATCTATATAAATCCCTAAAAAATTCACAAAATCCACAGAAATCATCACTTAAAAAAAAAAAGCTATTAAAATCTTCAAAATTCCAATTGAACACACCCTTTTAAAGTTCAAATTTTAATCTTTTTACTATTATTAAGAAGATTGTTAAGATTCAGAAACAAAAAATTCTACTATTCATAAATGCAATGCTCACCAAGAATAGAACCACTGAACTGTGTGGTGATTAATGCATACAACTAATGAATCGTACCTTGTTGACAGCATGAGCAATAACGACAACAAAAAATTATAGTACTGTTATCACATTACAGCATAGACTTTGCAAGACCCTTTGTTCCAAGATATTTATTTTTTTATATGTATAATAATAATTATTTATTTAATTAAGGTCTTAATTTTTTTTTCTTTCTATTTTTTTTTTTATTATATGAGGAGAAATGGAAGGAGAAGGGGAATTGTGAGAACCACCAACTTGTATGTGATAATTTCACAATATTATGTTAGATACACATGAATTCTATTTCAAATGAAAGTTTTCAAAAATCTTTTGAATTTTAAAAAAAATTTAAATTGAAAGTTTATAAAAGTCTACAAAAACTTCCACTAAAATCTATACAAATCCCTAAAAAATCCACAAAATCCACAGAAGTCATCACTTAAAAAAAGGCTATTAAAATCTTCAAAATTCCAATTGAACACACCCTTTTAAAGTTCAAAATTCAAGGCGAGTTAACAAATTTTAATCTTTTTACTATTATTAAGAAGATTGTTAAGATTCAGAAACAAAAATTTCTACTATTCATAAATGCAATGCTCACCAAGAATGGAACCACTGAACTGTGTGGTGATTAATGCATACAACTAATGAATCGTACCTTGTTGACAGCATGAGCAATAACGACAACAAAAAATTATAGTACTGTTATCACATTACAGCATAGACTTTGCAAGACCCTTTGTTCCAAGATTCAGCCATGGTCCCTCTCAAACTTGCAGCACTGCTTTTTTACATTTTAATCAGTTTTTTCACAGCCTCAAAATCTGTCGATGAATTCACTTACAATGGATTTCGATCGGCAAATCTGAGCCTCGACGGCATAGCAAAAATCACGCCCAACGGTCTCTTGAAACTAACCAATTCCACCACACAACATAAAGGTCATGCCTTTTATCCTGATCCCATTATATTCAAGAATTCCTCTTATGCCTCAGCTTTTTCCTTTTCTACTTACTTTGTTTTTGCAATGGTGTCTGGCTATCAGAATTTGGGTGGTCAGGGAATTATTTTCGTGCTTTCGTCGAGCAAAAGCTTTGAAAGAGCCAGTCCGGGATTATACTTTGGCCTATTCAATCAAACCAACAATGGCAATTTTTCCAACCATATTTTTGGAGTGGAACTCGATTCATTCAAGAATGTCGAAATTCAAGATATAGACGATAACCATGTTGGTATCGATATTAATGGAATAAAATCTGTATCTTCAAATACATCAGGGTATTGGGATAATGAGGATTTGTTTCATAATTTGTCACTTAACAGTGGGCAACCAATGCAACTTTGGGTTGAATATGATGGTATGGAGAAGCAAATCTCTGTTACATTAGCTCCACTGCATGATTCCAAGCCGATTAGAACTCTTCTGCAGATATCCTATGATTTATCACACGTCTTAAAACCAACTATGTTTGCTGGCTTTTCCTCTGCAACTGGCCCTATACAAATAACTTCCCATTATGTTCTTGGATGGAGTTTCAAGATCAATGGTATGGCTCAATCACTTGATCTCTCTCGACTTCCTAAACTACCTCGTGTTGGTCCCAAGAAGGTATCGATGGTTTTAACCATTTATTTGCCGGTTATTACTGTGGTTTCGGTGTCACTAGTCATATGGGGAGTAGTTTGTTATGTCAACAGGGCGAGGAAATTCGCAGAAGTGCTTGAAGAGTGGGAGCGTGATTACTCTCCTCAGAGGTTCAAGTTTAAAGATTTGTACAAGGCCACTAAAGGGTTTAGAGATAAGGAGATTCTGGGTAGGGGAGGATTTGGAAAAGTATACAAAGGTGTGATGCCTAGATCTAAATCTGAGATTGCTGTTAAGAGGGTGTCTCACGAATCAAGACAGGGGATGAAAGAATTTGTGGCAGAAATTGCAAGCATGGGTCGACTACGCCATCGGAATCTGGTGCCTCTACTGGGATACTGTCGGCGTAAAAGTGAACTTCTGTTAGTCTATGAATACATGCCGAATGGAAGCCTAGACAAGTTTCTTCATGACCAACCAAAGTTCACCCTCAATTGGGACCAAAGATTTCTAGTCATCAAAGGTGTAGCATCTGGATTACTTTACCTACACGAAGAGTGGGAGCAAGTCGTAATCCACAGAGATATAAAGGCGAGTAATGTCTTATTAGATGGGGAATTGAATGGAAGATTAGGTGATTTTGGGCTTGCAAGATTGTACGATCATGGGGCAGACCATCAGACGACTCACGTGGTTGGGACACTGGGGTACCTTGCCCCAGAGCAAAATAGAACAGGGAAGGCCACAACAAGCACTGATGTGTATGCTTTTGGGGCATTTTTGCTTGAGGTTGCCTGCGGGAGAAGGCCAATCGATCCCAAAGCTGCCCCTAATGATCTAATATTCGTAGATCAAGTGTTTTCATACTGGAACGAAGGTGACATTTTCCAGGCAGTCGATCCAAATTTATGTAATGATTATGTAAAAGAGGAGGTGGAAATAGTGTTAAAGCTCGGTTTGCTATGTTCTCATTCAGAGCCGAAATTTAGGCCTAGCATGCGTCAAGTTATGTTGTATCTGGAAGGCGCATTGGCTCCGCCAGAATTGTCTGCAAGTGGCCTAAAATTTGCACAAATTGATGAAGGGTGTGATGGTATCCCCTTGTGGTCGTATCCTTCTTCTTCTTCTCAAACAGTATTTACTCAAACTTCCTCAGTTTCAAATTTCCTCCCCTCTGGAGGCCGATGAAAATATTGTGTTATAATGCGATGATAAATTAGTGTAGAGGGTATTTTCTTCCTCGGACTGTATTTGGTTTCTTTCTGCTTCTCGTATCAGTAATTTTCATGGGTTCTTGATATTTCACTATCGCTCTTATCTAAATTCTAAAATTGCATGATTTTTTAGACAACATCCTTAGTGATCGAAACTAATGCAAATGTATTTCAGAGTGTCACTTGAAAATAAATAGGGCAAGATACGGTATTATAAAAAGTAATACTGTCCAAAAAAGCAGACTTCTTTAGTTCTTCTAAAAAAGAATCAAACATAGTCATGTTCTGTGTATTGTTGTTAGAGTCTTGGAGAAGAGAGATATTTGTGGATATTGGATTATGGCGTGATTCGGAGGATATTGGTAATATTGGAGAATATATTATGGGTGATTTGGTTAACCACAATTGGAATATTTCCATGATTTGATTATCTTACTTCCTTGATGGCTTAATCCATAATAAGGCTACTTTGATGTAATGTGGTTATATATGTGTCATTTTAAACTTCAAACATAAGTGAATACACTACAGTCTTTTCTTCCGTGGATGTAGGTTTGCCGCAATGGTGTTGAATCACTTAAATTCTTGTGTTCTTTATTAGTTTTCGTTCATTATTGAGTTTTTCACGATATGCAGATATTTTGATCCTGGAGGGTAATTCAAAAACACAAGCAAGGGAAATGGTTGTTCAATCCATTTGCAAAGTTTAATTTTTTTTTTTCAGTTTTGTGCGACTCTCACAAAAACGGTTGTAGCTTTCAAACCGTAACTCGGAACTGTCCCAACCTTTTATTTATTTATTATTATTATTATTATTATTATTATTTTTGCCGGAACTCAGAGGGCAGGATGATTGGGATGGCATCTAAAACAATCCAGGGATCCTTGGAACCTTATGTGGGGAAGTGTCTGACCATGTTGGAGGGGCTGAAGTGTGCTATTAAGAAAATCTATTGAATCTGATTGCAGTGAAGAGACCATGTCTTCATGCACCAGAAGGGGTTATTCTTTGAAGTATTAAGCAGGCCATGCCATCTTTCCGAGATGTAAAAATCTTATTGATTTGTCGTAAAGCTAATGTAGTGGCACATTCAATATGTTCTATACATTTTATTAACTAATCTGTTCATATTCTCCCACTGGGTTCTATTGCACTCAACTCAAGTTAATAGCGATGGGATAAACCCAAATCTAAATCAAATTAACTCAGGTTGGGATCCATTTGACCTAACACGTGGTCAATTTTGGCGTGGATCACGATTGATATTGACTTGACTAAGGATATTGTTAGGACTATGTTGTTGGCATCTTTGTGGCAACTCCGGGTTTATGTAAATTGTGCTCAATTGTATGAAACTACTGATGTTATGGTTAAGCCAAAGTCAAGTCCAAAGAGTAGGTAATGGTGGAGCAATCCAAAAGTAAGTTTTAAAGTGGGTCAGATCTAAAAGCATATGATTATTTCCGTGGAAGAAGGAATGGAGAAAGACTTCTACCACGCGCAGTATTTCAAAGTTCACAGAAAGACTTCAAACAATGAGATGAATCTAAACCAACGGAAAAATGATAAAGCCATTGCATTCATAGCAGCTTAACCAGACAGATGAAGTTGAGATTATAAACAAAGATGACGATATATCTGAAATGAGCGATCAACTGGCATTTTTATGAAGAACTTCAATAAACTCAAGGCAACCAACGCTCCCGATATTGACGAATTATTCAAACAATTTGACTCTCTACAAAGAAAAACGAGGGTATCCTTTGTAGGGAACGTGAAGGGTATGGTCAAGAAGAAAATGAAAGCTATGACTACTACTTGAAGTTTGACGAATTCGAAGAGAGTCAGGAAGAATCTGAAGAACATTTGAACAATTTTGTACACACAAAAAACAGCATCAGAGTACTGCAATAAAGTTACAGTGAACTCCACAGGATGTTGCATCTGGGAAGTGCTACACTAAGCTCCTGTTAGGTGGTCATTTTTTTGGAAAAACAATGTTTTGAATAGTATTTTTGGAGAATATATGGTTAAAAAGTAAGAAAAATTTTGGGTTTACTTATAGAATATTTTATTGCGTGAATGAGTGATTGGAAAATGAGTATAAAGAATTTTTTTTTTTTTTTGAAAGAATGGGAGACAATCAGGTGTTAACTCTATTGCTACAAAACTCACTGAAGCACACATAACGCAGATTAAAAATGAAGCCTCTGACAGTGACAATAGTAGTGATGGTGAAGAACTAGTTATACAAACTCTGCAAAAATCGTATCAAGATATGTACAAACAATGGTTAAAGGCATGTGAATTGATCAAAAGAAAAATTAGAAAAGGATATGTTCAAGAAATCTTTGACAGGAAGACAAACTGATAATTTGATTATATTAAAGGACAAACTTCAGAGAGTGAAGAAGCATTGAAGAAGTTCAACTTGGAGTGCGCACAGTTTGGTTCGGTCAGGTTCTAGAGGGAATTGAACCGAACTGAATACCTATGAGAATCTTAGAAATGGAACAATTGATTCCACATTCAATTATAGAACCGAATCAACCAGTTCCGATTCGATCCGATCCGATCCAAACCGATCTGATCCGATCCAATTCTTTATATTGAAAAAATTATAAAAATAAAGTATGAAACTATTCGTGAGATTGAAAAATAGATAAAAATAGAGTATGAAATCACTTATCATTATTTTAATCTAATAGTATAAAAAATCAATTAAATATGACAACGGACAAAAATTCACTTCAAAGCTCAAGATCAACTCATAAAGGCGAAAAAATAAAATAAACTATGGAACACATCATAAATGGTAAAATGTCGATCAAAAATTAATTCTTACGAAAATTAATATAATAATAGCTTGATTATCTTTAATTGAACGCAATTTATTAATGCCCACCCCTAAGCTCTATCTCGTTCTGGTCCGATTCCAGGAAAAAATGTTCACCCCTAAGTTCAACTATGGAAATCAATCAAAAGTGTAAAAAAAAATAAGGTAGTGAGAAAATGATTACCGAGAGAATTTGGGGGATGAAGGAAGTCAAGATGAGGTGGAGGGGAAGTAGAGGGTAATTTATTCGGTTCAGGTCAGAATCTATATCCGATTCAAATGAAGTTTCTCTATATGAGGCTTTCAGGGCTTATATTTTCTCTCTTCAAGCCAAGGGACATGATTGAGATTTTGAAACCTGAGTCAAATTTTAAAAGTTGGGCCTTAAGTAATTTTAAGAGTAAATTACATAATTCCAAGCATTTGATGATAATAATTCAAAATTCAGGGTTGAAGTTTCATTATTCAAATCAAGTACCAATATAATACAAACCCTATCATTTTTCATCTCCTTCTTCTCTCTCTACCCTCATCCTTCTCTCTCTATATTCTTTCGTCTCTCTATTATAGACACCATCGATTCCGTTGCCACCTTCGACAGCGTTCATGACGGCGATGACGCTCTGAAGCAATCTCACCGGCGACGATTCTGTTTATCTTTTCTCTCTCTACTCCTTTGAAGCAACCTCACTCGGTGGATCCATCGCTCTTCGATCTCCATTTAGGTTCTTCGATCTCCCAGTCGGCAACATTCATTCACTTAGGCGACGAATGATTTTTGCAGTCCATCAACGCAGCGTCGTGATGCTGCTGCGAACCCAGCTTCATGATGTTGCAGTCCTTCGACGCCGACAGTATGGGGTGGGGGAGGGGGTTTCTTTATCTTTCCGATCTGAGGAGGTTGTAGTGAATTGTTGATGTGGGCGGTGGTATCGTGTAGTTTGGTGGCGACAGCAATTTGGAGATTGTTTGCTGGAACTGGTGGTTGTGGTCACAAGAAGAAGTGGTGGTAATGTTGGTTGCGGTGGAGGACTTGATGTTTTTGTTGGTGGAATGGTGGCTATGGTGTGGTAGTGTTGAGAGAGATGGTGGATTTTAGCAGGTGACAATGGCGCGGAGGTTGATTGGAGGAGGTGGTGGTGGTTGGTGATTGTTGGAGCAGGATGCGGAGGCGATGTATGTGGTGATGGAGCTACTGGCGGTGATGGTGATGTGGTGGCGGCGGCGGCAATGGTGGATGTGGCTACAATTTTTGTGTGGTGGTGCAGGTGGTGGTGTTGATGGTGGTGTTGATGGTGGTGGTGGTGGTGGTAGTGTTGTGGTGTTGGCGACGGTAGCTGGCATGTGATCAATTATTTGGTTATATGTGACCAAGTATTAAATCGTAACCTTAAAATTTGATAACTTGTAACTGAAAAATAACTTGTGACCAAAAATTTTGAAAATATATGATCGATAGATAAACTTTGACCTGTAATTTTTTTATGATTTGTAACCAATGAAATAAATTGTGACCAGTAAATCAGTTGTGGCATATAATTATGTGTATGTGACCATTAATTGTATAATTATGATTTTATTATATTTAATTAATTAGCTAATACTTGAGTTTTACATTTTGAAACTTGATACCTGAAAATTGAATTGTCTCATACTTAACCCCTGACTTGTGAACTCTTCCCTAATTTTAAGCTCAAAAAAAGGTAAAGAAAAGCGTTGGAATATGTTAATTGGAGGAGCACAGCAAAGTTTAAAATCTCAAAGTTCTGAAAGAAGCTACTTCTCCTAGCAACAAGTAAAGGCATACCCTCCAATACAATGACTTTCCGAATTGTGTTTCAACCGAAATGGAATGTCTTAATTGAATAAAGAAGGAAAAAACTTTTTGAGGCCGAGGAATGCATTGTCGAGTTAACTCAAAATAAACGTGGAGTAAGAATTACCAAGCGAGTAGTCCAGAACAAATTCAAGTTAGAACAGAAGCTCTTTTTTCTAAGACGGTGTTGGGTTTTGTGAACCAAATTCGATCCAAATTGGGTCTACGGTTTCGCATTGTGGAGTATTGGGTTTGAAGATGTCAAAATATGGTCCAAGAAAGAAAAAATGCGGATTGACGGCGCTGGACGGTCGCTCAACTCACGCTCGAGCGAGAGGAGCAAAATTGGAGCAGGGAAGCTGTCGTCCGAGCGACGGGTCGCAGATCTTTTTCCTTATTTTTTGGTTTTACGTTATTTTTGACCTAGTTTCCATATTTTAGTAGACTATTCATTCAGTTTATAAGACATTAATTTGCAGAAATTGTAATTTTTCTCTCTATTGGTTGTCAATAAAATACTCGATTTCTCTACCAATTTCTTCTTCTTGTTTGCATTTCTTTTAAATCTTGTTCTTAATTATTTGTTTGTGCGATCTATACTTCATATCGCGTCATATCACATCCTCAAATTCCTAACAGACGGCAATGTTCTTAACTTGAAAGAAAACTTCATTTCCATCTAAGCTCTCTCCTTCATAAGCCAATCTTCATCGTGGTCCCTAGGCCCACAGCTGGAAAGCCTCAGCTTTTAAACCCTCTCTTTTACTTTGCCTAATTGACTTTGTTATTGCAGAATATTCAGGTATTTGAATACTGTTTGACCTAATACAAATCTTCATCATAAACTTTCTTTGTAAATCCATACTATAAGGAGGGGAAGGTTCACTTGTAGTTTGAGTAGTTTGTGTCTTTTTAAGGAGTCATGCTGATTTCTATGTTTTGTACTCAAATGTTGTAAAATTTGAATCGTACTTAGTACTTAGAATTGTAATCCATGTCAAGTGGAGGCTCGACGATTGAGTGCCGTTTATAGCACATTAACATCCAGACCTGTCTTTGTAAATTGTATTCTTTAATTTCCTTGCATATTTGATTGTGGGTTAAATGTGTTTTGGGCTCATCAAGTAGTATTCTTGACACTTGATAATTAACTCGAAACTTATACCGTTGACATACATTCTAAAAAAGACTTCTTGAGGTTAAAAAGCTTTAATAATCTTGAATAAAAGTTCATTGCACGTACTTCAATTATTACTTTATTTCAAATTTTATATTTTTTAAGTAAATTTTGCTCCAGCTGATTAAATAATTGGCTCCAACATGTTCCCATCCCACCACCAAAGAACTAAATTGATTAGCACTCTTGATGCCAATAAAGTCGAATTAAGAGATTGAACCTATTAAAAGTAAGAATATAAGTCTCATTAAGATCTTCAATCACTCAATCGGTTAATTGAAACCTAAATTGCTGATCATCAGTGTCTAGATAAATAGTGTTGCTCACCTCCAAAATAGACAATTAGTCCATTGATATAATATATAACAATATTGGAGTAGACATACCAAAACGAATGGGCCAACCCGAACCGACCCACTTGCAAGCTTAACTGACACGAGTCCGATAGTGCTATCAACTTGACTCATGTCGATTTTCGGTCCGAATCAAGCCCGCACCATAATATATTATAGAAGACCAAATTGGACCACTGTGAT
Organism: Fraxinus anomala; assembly: GCA_903798345.1. Lineage (NCBI taxonomy): Eukaryota > Viridiplantae > Streptophyta > Magnoliopsida > Lamiales > Oleaceae > Fraxinus > Fraxinus anomala. The sequence continues at coordinate 12,004 of CAIGRN010048759.1, forward strand.
GGGTCGGTTAAGATCTGGTTAGGACCGCACGTTCTATTTAGTTTAAATTTGAGGAATGGAAGTAAATTTTGTTTTTATTAAAGTCTTTGGAATTTGAAAAAGTTTAATGCCTAACTTGTCAATGGTAGATATTTGACAGATGAAAGTGGGTGGTAGTAGATTAGTAGCTCAGTTTTTCATTTTTCAATTCTAATTGCTACTTTAATAATTGATGACATGTGAAAGTACAACCAACAGCCTCCAGCCTTTTCCTTCATAGCTCAAGTGTTCATTTTAACTTATAAATGAAAAGTTGTTTACTTTTAGGTACGCGTTTAACTTCTTCTTTTTTCCTTAATGAAATTTTGAATTATTAATTTGTATACTTTTATTGATGATATGACATTGTAATTCATTTGATTTTTTATTTATTTATTGTAATCATATAATCGATACCAAATGAAAATATAAAAATACAAATACATAAATTTACATGCATTATTATTAATACTAATTAGTAAATTACATTGACTTTCTACTACTAAGTACTAACTGACATTGATATTTTCTACCTTAATAAACAGAAATAGTGAACAAAAATAATTTGCAACCTTGTACGTACTATAATATAAGTACGTTCCAGCTAGGTTGACATTTACTTCACTATCAATTATTTGTATATTTATATAGTTTAAGTAAATCCCAACTAGATTGGCACTTACTTAACTGTATTAAGTTGTTTAAATTGTTTTTTGCTTGTCATCAATCTTCCGTTGTGAGATTTTTGAAATCTTCAGCTATGCCATCAATAATTTTATCTTGTATTTTCTTTTCAGCAAATAGCCAATCTTTTACACAAATGAGTGCTTCCAAAATATCTTCCTTGAGCATTGATCTTCTTTCCTCTAGTATTCTGACACATGCACTAAAAGTAGACTCGAATGTTACTGTTGAGGTTGGAACTATCAGTAGATCACGTTCCATTTTTTATAATATTTTGGATAAGATTGTTCATTTAATTTCCACCATTGTAAAATATCCATATTTAATATTTCATCTTCAGGAATTAAACTATAGTGATCAAAATTATAATATATTTCCAATTCTGCAAGTGTAATGTTGTTGTTGTTGTTTGAACTTGAACTTGTAGAAGAAGAATAACTACCATGACGTTTCTGAGCTATCTTAGAAAAAAAAAGAAAAAAAAGACAATTTCTCTTTAGAGGGTGCAGTGGAACTTGCAAGAACAGTTTTATTGTTTCCATATTTACTAGAATAATATTTGTATAGTTCATTGAGAAAACGTTCTAATTTCTAATTCGTAAGATTTTTCTTAAAACATAAATTTTCTGAAAGTTGCTCCATAGCACATTGAACCCCAAATAATTTAATTCGAGGGTCCATAATTGATGCCACGGGAAAAATAAGTGGCATGTTTTCATAATATTTTCAGATGTTTTTCTCCATTGCACTAACTATGTCAGTAAAATTGGATCATCTCTACAACTTGAAAATTGATTAGCAATTTCTACCAAATGTTGAAGAATAATAACTTGTTGGGTAATAAACCCCTGAACAAGTCTTTGTTGCCTTATAGAAAGGCTTCAAAAAATACATAACCTTGAATGTCGATTTTCAATCTGAATCATCTGAAATTGGTCTTGCTTCGAATTAACATACACATTAATAGCATTAGTTTAACTAATATATGACTTTAACATAAGAAACGTTGAATTCTATCTATTCGGTACATCATCGAGAAATTTCTTCTTTTTTACTCCAAAATTTTTGCTTGGCATTATCAAAACTAATACTAGATAATTTATTTTAAACACCAAAATCATTAAAAACTTGTAATAAATTATCATTTAAATTTAGACCATTATGTGAATATTCCAGTAAACGAAAAGCAACAATTCTTTATTATAATAACCAATTATTGTCTATATAATGTGTAGTGACGCAAATGTAACCATTGTGATTACGTTCGGACCAACAATTAGATGTATAGTATATAATTCCATCAAAGTCGTTAACTTCTTTTTTTTTTAAATTATCTTTCATTGTATGAAATAGTTTCATGCAATCAGAACGAGCATTCTTTCTACTTATATTTTGATAAGAGGGTTAAACATATTTTTGCATTAACTCCTCATAGTATTGATCTTCTGCAAAAGTGAAGGGCATCTCACATGCTGCCAAAAATTCGGACATTCTGAATCTCATCCGTTCCTATGAATGAGAAAAGTTAGCAAAAGTAATTGATCCACCAACACTTCTGAAAGAATTAATTCATGTCTGTCTAAGATCTAAATGTCCTATTTCGTTAAGATGAGAATTTTTATGTCACCACAACGTGTCAGTGTCTTGACCCTTAATTCATGCATAAGCCTTTAAACAAATCCTAGTATACTACATATTGCTTTTTCACGAGTTGCATCTACCATAAAAATTTTCCAAACATCCGATATTTGTTTATTTTTTTGCTGTTCTAGATGATCCAATATTTGTAGCATCATCCTCCAAATTTAATGGAGAGCCACTATCTCTTAAATTGAAATCATTAGTAGGGAAATCGTGTGATTCTATTATTTAAAAATATTGATAAAAGAAAAGAGAAATATTTATGGACTATTTATAATTAATTAAAAAATCACGAATGTAATAAATTAAAAACTGAAAAGAATATTAAAAATATAGAAAATTAAATCAACAAATTGTAAACAGGGTAAATAATAATTCTGATTTTTTTCAAAAATACTAATGTAGACAAAAAGCTAAAAGGCAAGAAAGTGTATTGAAAAGTGAAGTCAATTTTGAATATAATATTTAATTTGAATAACAAGATCTTCATATATAAATTCAAAAATTGACCGTTCAGCAACTGTCATAATTTAACAATGGCAAGAAAGAAAGCAAATCACAAGTTCTCAGCTTTAATTGATATTTTCCAATAAAAAATGAATTATTTGACTTCTCAAATCTCATTAATAATAATAAAAAAAATCATTTGATTGACAAATGACAAGCCTACCATTTTAGGCTAGTCAATTCTCATTTAATAATAGTTGTCATTGAAATATTTATTTATTTATTTATTGTATGTTGTATATTATTTTTACATGGGTCCGGTGGTCAACCGTTGGGCCTTTGTAAAAAAAATTGGACAGGCCCAATATTATAGGTAGGCAACTCATGAAAGGGCCCAATTCGATTGTGGGCCGATTCTTGGGCCTCTCCATTTGCGGGTGGGCTTAGCTGGGCCGAGCAAGTCTACCCTTTTTGACATGTCTATATTGGAGAATCTAATGCCAAAATCCACATTATGGACGCATGAGTTACTCATGTTAATTTTAAGGTTGGTGGTAAGTGTGTTTTATACTATTATTGTTGACCTTATTTTTTGTAAGGATGACGTAATCAACAGATCTTGGATCCTATTTACGTTCACGTAACCTCTTCTGCACACTAGGAAAAAACTATTAAAGCACGTGGCCAATTTTCGGTAGTGGTGGAGGCAACTGTGCACAATCCAACAGTCGAGTCAGCCTTTGTAGCAACCGTGCACACTCCGACAGTCAAGTCAGCCTTTGTAGGAGTAATATTTGGGTATGAGACGTGTTTAAAATGTGAGCAACTTAAGTAATAGGGGTTCGAATCCAGGAGAATACGTAAGGAATATAGAGAAAGCAAAAGTTGTATGTTAAGAGCATAAACGTACATTACATTTGAATGACACAGTGTATGAGTTTTTATAGTAAAAGAGAATAAATAAGAATCGTTAAATGGAGAGACGTGGCATCATTCAGACAAGTGAGGCCTTTTATCATATGCATCAATCAATCATATGTATTTAATGTTATACCATTTTGTTGCCCAAAACTTGATATAAGACTTAGATTTGACCCATTTGGCTAGATGAAGTTATGGTAGCAGTGAATTGTCATATCTGAAGATTGTATAGAAGATCTTCCGCCAAGCCTATAGTAGCCTCGCCTTTTTTATGGGGGGTTCAGTTCTCCATAGTCGACTTCAACAAATGGGTACGATCTCTCCACAAGGGTTCAGCCTTCTCATAAGGGGTTTAGCCAAAATTGCCACTTGAACAATTTGAAGTGGAGTATGGGCCCAGATTTATTTGCTATGTAGTTGTCACCTGATCGTACTTGAAATCTCACTTAAAGAGACGTAACAATATTATTCGCACATTTTCTAATCCTTATCATTATTCCTACGAAAATGTAAATAAAAAATTTACCTGAATACAGTAAAAATCTTTGGATAGTATTTTTTTTATATTACTAGTTGTACGCCTGTGCAATGCACGGGTTGTGGTATTTTTACGGTAATGTTAGTGTATCAAATGTTAATGAAAAGCTAAATAATTCTAAAAATTCAGTAAGTTTATATCTAACATAATAATTAGCTAAATTTTATAAGATAATATTCTAATAAGATTCAAATGAAAAACAAAAAATCTTAATTCATTTTTTCTCTCTTCTTATTAATTATACATTCTCTCAATAAAATAATATCACGCATAAATCCAAAAATTCTCATTACTTTTTAATCACACATTTTTCAAAAAACACTATTCTAAAATCATTTTTTTCCAAATAATAGAGCTCAAACAAGAGAAAAGGCAAACTCAGAAACACAATCTTACAATGGGGATAAGGAAACACCTTAATGAAAAATGACAAGAAACTTACCCATCTATTCGCTGAAAGTCCATTTAAACATAACTTTAAAGACACCGCCTTGCACAATGACTCTTAAGCTAATACTTTGGTCAACATCGAAAACAACAGTGAACTATTGGTCTAGATTTGTCAATAGTACCAATTGGAAAACTCAATACTATTAACAACCTTAGAGACAATCTTCTTAAATCCGAAGAAAAAAAAAAATGCTACCAAATTATAGCACACTAAGGCGCAATGAAGTGTGATGCTTCAAACAAATTATTCACAAACCCTTGGTGAAATCTATCTCCCAACACAATTCCCTTTTTTCGCTAAACAAAGATAACTTGAAAATTCATACTGAAGAACCGGAGAAAAGGTAGTGAGGGTGATTTCATACTGATGTAATGCATAAAAATAAAATATATTACTGGCATGACGGTATTACCTGTGGTCGGAAATACGACTAACTCAATCGAAAGAACAAATAAAAATGAGTAGGAAAAGAAATATAAAAGCAGTAGATGAAGATGAAGCGAGGTATGTCAAAGTAAATCTTCTTAAGACAGATTTTGCCCCCCAATTAAGTGCAAACG
>CAIGRN010048773.1:0-25872 GCA_903798345.1 Fraxinus anomala
TTCTCAAAATCTCTAATTAAATGATATTATCTTGGACACAGTACTGATAACTGTTCCATGTTCTTTCTACTCAATGCATCAGTGACTATATTAGCCTTACTCGTATGGTACAAGATAGTGCAGTCATAATCCTTCACTAATTCTAACCACTGTTGTTGTCGTATCATATTCAACTCATTTTGGGTGAAGAAGTATTTGAGACTCCTGTGATTGGTGTAGATCTCACACTTGCTCCCATATAGGTTGTGGTGCCAAATCTTCAAGGCATGCACTACCGCTGCGAGTTCGAGGTCATGAGTAGGGTAATTCTATTCATATTGTTTCAATTACCTCGAAGCATAAGCTATCACTTTCCCATGTTACATCAAAACACATCCTAAACCAAGTTTGGATGCGTCACTATAAATTACAAAGCCTTCCAAACCATCATAAATAGTCAACACTAGTGCATATTCTAGCCTATCCTTTAACTCTTGAAAACTCCACTCACATTTCTCTGACCATACAAATTTAGTACCCTTCCGAGTCAACTGGGTCATAGGACTCGCGATCTTGGAAAATCCTTCTATAAATTGCCGATAATACCAGGTAAACCTAGAAAACTTCTCACTTCTCCAACATTTTTAGGTTTCGGCCAATTGGTCACAACTTCAACTTTGGATTGGTCCACTTCAATTCCTTGTGCTGAAACCGTATGGCCTAAAAATCCCACTCGGTCCAGCCAAAATTCACATTTCTTGAATTTGGCATATAACTTCTCCTCACGTAGTGTTTCCAAAACTATTATCAGATGTTCTTCATGTTGCTGAGAATCTTTTGAGTATACCAGTATGTCGTCAATAAATACGATGATAAACATGTCCAAATACTGATGAAATACCCTATTCATCAAGTCCATAAACATCGCAGGGGCATTCGTCAAGCCAAAGGGCATCACCGTAAACTCATAATGCCCATATCGAGTCCTAAATATCGTCTTTAGTACATCTTCCGAATTAATCTTTAGTTGATGGTAGCTCGACCTAAAATCAACTTTCGAGAACACGGATGCGCCCTTCAACTGATCAAATAGATCTTCAGTCTTAGGAAGTGGATACTTATTCTTGATCGTCAACTTATTTAGTTCACGATAGTCAATGCACATTCTTATTATACCATTTTTCTTCTTTACAAAGAGTACCGGAGCTCCCTATGGAGATACACTTGGTCTAATGAACCCTTTGTCTAGAAATTCTTCTAATTGCATCTTCAACGTTTGTAATTCCTTTGGTGTCATTCGGTAAGGAGCTTTGGACACAAGAGTAGCTCTAGGTACTAGATCTATCGTGAATTCCACTTCTCTATTGAAGAGAATTCTCGGTAGATCATTTGGAAACACGTCAGCGTACTACAGTATTATTGGCACATCATCTAATACCTTCTCTTGATACGAGGTACTAGTAAGACTGACAAGATACCCCTAACAATCAGGCTTCTTCAGCATGCTCTTTGCCTTTAAAGTTGAGATAACGCAAGGAAGTGCCTTAATCTTTGATCCAAAAATGTAAACTCATCTTCGTCCGGTCTTCGAAAAATTACCTTTCTCAAAACATACTATCGTGTTCACCTAACCAATCCATATATAAAATATTATCAAAATCTCCCATCTCTATAATATATAAGTCGACCTCTAAAATCAATCCATCAAAATTTATATGTACTCCTTTTGCTATCCAATCTGTATCAATAGTTTCCTCCAATGGCATACTAACTTGAATTACATTATCACTTTTCTGACATAAAGATTAATCTTAGCTAGATATGCACTAGATAAGAATGAATGAGTCGTACCAGAATCAATAAGAACGTAAACATGAATACTAGAGACGAAGAAAATACCTGCGATTACGTCCGAATTTTGGGAGCCTCTAAACACCCTTGCTTTTCCTTTCTTAGCAAACACCCTTGCTTTTCCTTTCTTCTCTTGCTCGAGTTTCTTAATCAATGGGCATGAAGAAGCCATATGGCCAGCTTGGCTACATTTATAACAAACATACTTTCCATACATACATTTACCTCTTTGAAACTTGTTACACTTAGGACATTAGGATAAATTATTGCTTGGCTAACCTACATGTGTCTACTTCTTAAACTGTCTGATAGTTTTATTCTTATCTTGCCACTTTATTTTTTCTGAAGTCATTATATTGTCCCTAATTTACCAACTTCACCCTTGAGTAGGTCATTGTTTGAGCTTTCTTTACCACTGCCTGAAAAGTGGTGAGATCGTGTGAACTCACAATCTGCTTGATCTATGGGCGTAGGCCCTTCTCGTAACGTTTTGCCTTCATGAGTTCAGTACTTACAAAGTGTGGAACATATCGAGACAATTCCTCAAACTTACTCTCACACTTAGAAATTTCCATATTTCCATGTACTAGTCTTAAGAATTCTGTCTCCTTATAGTCTCGCACAGCTTATGGGAAATAATTTTTTGTTAGCTATAACTTGAACTGAGTCCAAGTTAGATTAAATTGTTCTTCCTCGATGCAAGTGCGTGATGAGGATTTCCACCAATGACTTGCTCTTCCAATTAGCATAAATTCGGCACAAAATACATTTTGATTTTCTGGACAAGAAATATGTTGAGAGATCTTCTCAATAGTACACAACCACTCATCAACTGCCAGATTGTCTTTCCCGCCATCAAAAGTAGGGGGTCGATATCTTCGAAACTATTCTACCTTTGAAATAAACGGTGCAGTCGGGAATGTTGGTCGCACAGGTGGCTCTTGGGAACTGGTGGAGCCTAAAGCGCTGGAGGTTTAGTCTGAGCAGCCAAGGTGTAGCCTTAGCTCCCTAATTGTTCTCGCTTGCGCCATATTTCTACATACCAAGATAATTGCAATCTCATTTAGAGGAGTTAACGATACTTGAACAAAATAGGAAAAAAAAGTTTCAGTTCAACATTTTTTATTATTATATCAAAATAATCCTTCAAGATGAATACAAATAATAAAAGAGAGTTTGGAACCCAAAATGAATTCTACTAGACATCATCAATAATTAAGCCTAATAAAATCTATTAAAAATTCTACCCTCTATTCATCATTTCCATCATCATCACTAATCCAACCTCCATGAACCCTGGGTTTCTTAAAAGGTTGCGCCTCATCGTCTGAGATAGGTGAAGAAGCATCTTCATGAATGTACATCTCAGTAGGTAGACAATCGCCCTAGGGGATCGCAAGTCCGGCTAGTTCCTACTGTTCAATCAGCTCTGAGCAGAAGGCCTTATAGTCAATCTCCCGAGGCAAGGTAGGTACAACAACTCCCCATAGATAATTGTAAATTGATTCGGCCATCTCTAGCCATTCTTCTAGTAAGCTATCAATAAGGAGATGGGTGGCTTGAAGACCAGTGACCATATCCCCTAGTTGCCTCACATATCTCCACCTTACTAACATCTCCCAAATGTGTTGGCTCATATTGTGTGTTGGATTCCATCGATACTCTTCATACTGCCTCAGGATCTCATATCAATGAGGCATCAATGAACTCGCCTTCCTACAAGTTTTCTTAGTCCGTACCATCTGTGCCATACCAATTATTCAAAGTCCAATTAGTGGGTATCTAATAAGTTTTAGTTAATTATCGAGGACTAAAATAAACATTTAAACTGGTCATGTTCTCAAAATTTCTTGGTACAAAAATGATCATCTACAAAAGTATTCAAATTCCAATATATACTAATTCATACGTACATTTCAAATGTTGTATCATGAATAAACTTTCTCATACTCATCACATAGAGACAAGCATATATATAAAAATTTCTTTACCTCAAAANAAATATTCAAAGTCAAACATATACTAATATTCATACATACATTTCAAATGTTGTATCTAGAATAAACTTTCTCATACTCATCACATATATACAACCATATTTATACAACTTCTTTATCTCAAAATGGGCATAGCGCGGCTGTGGCAAGCAAAGCGCTCAGAATCTTCCCTAAAAAAATTGATCGACTTTATATGTGACACAAAACACCTAAAATATGGTTTGTAATGCAAGTCTACAGAAAATAAATCAAAGCTCTGATACCAAGTTGTAACACCCCAAATTCTTGAAACTTGAAACGTTAAAAAAAATAAAGTCTTAGTTTGAGCTCTTTAATGTTAACCAAAATAAATTCTCAATAAAAAGAATTTTGGAGTTTGCAATAAAAAAAAATAACCGGACATATCTATCCATGTAGAATTAGACAATTATAGTGTAATTTAATTTTAGAAAACATCTGGAGGAAATTCAGCAAATAACGATTTCGCAGCAGCGAAAAGAAAAAATATGTTTGACCTAGCAAACGTCAACTAAAATTTATAAAATTTTAATAGAGACTATAACATTCATATACGAACTACATATAAAAAAATTTGGGTCCCGCCGATAATTTCTGAAGCACGAAAATATTTTTCAACTATGCTGGACAATATTTTCAAAACTGATCCGATATAGTCTACTAAAACGAACATAATTTTTTCTCTAGGTAATATTTTAATGTAATTCCAAATATCACTATTAGAAGACTTGTAAACCTTTCGAACCCCACTGATTTAACTCTAAAACATGTACTGTAGCCCAAGCTATACCCTTTTTAGGTAGGAGGATAGAATCTAAAAATTCAAATTAGCAATAATTAAACTTCATGCATAGTAAATCCAACATTTCTAAATTTATAGTTGACGTGCAATGTATATAAAAAATAGACGAAAAAAATATTTACACATTTTTAAAAGTGTCATCTAAGTGTTCATAAAAGATTTACATAACTGAAAATTTTACTAGAAAGCTAAAGAGCATTTTAAATTGCCGAACACTTGCCCTATGCCAAACCACTGTCATGCCTCGAATTAACCTGTAAAATTTTATTAGGGATGAGTACCACAAGTAATAATCAGTAGGAAAAACTTAAATAAGTGATAATATATATATATATATATATATATATGCAAACTTTAGTTATTTGTGTTATTGTGAATTTGCAAAGCAAATCGATGATCAGGCAATCCGCTCACTCTCAGATTTTGATAACCCCTTTCAAGTAACAAAAATCATCTCTTATTTGAACCATCAAATGGTGTTTCCATTTTTTCATGAGTAACGCAATAACACGTTTAATGCAAATCGAAAACAAATAATTATTACCTCACTTACAAAAGTGCCAAAGACACCCTATCCTAAATGTTGGGAGTTTGAATAATGTTTTGTGTTCAATTTGTAACGAAATTCAACGTGACCCTAAGGTCCTTCAATAAATTTTCAGATTCCAATGTGTTGGATAAATGGTGAGTGAAGTTTATGTGTTGGAATTGTGGTTTGAGAGATAAACTTGCTATAGATTTTTGAAAGAGATAATATCTTCAATTTAATGATAATGGACGGTTGGTTGCAGTTGATCATACAAGAGTTAAAATGATAAGTGGGAGTGCACTTAGTGGGTAGATTGTCATTGATCATATAGGAGCTAAAACGGTAAGTGGGGGTGGGGAGTGCACTTAGTGGGTAGTGTAACTAAATAGGATGTTTATAGTGGAGAAAAGAATCACATTTGAGGATTTTAAAATGTTGAAAATTGGAGCCAAATGTAGGACAAAAATATTATGTTTTAAGGGTTGTTTGGTATACACAATAAATGTATTAAATCTTGATTTTCAAATTGTGGATACAATTAGAATTTACATTTGAATAATGACATGCATTTGAAATAAACTTTTGACTTCTAAATTAAAAAGGGATGGTTTTAGGTAATTGGCAAAAGTGGAAGTTAAAATGGTAAGTTAAGTGGTATGATCATGGCACAAGTTAGTGGGTGGTAAAATTTAATGGAGTGCTTTTAGTAGAGAAACAAATCAGATTGAGAGGTAAGAAAAAACATGGCTATAAAAGGAAAATGTAAAATCATGTTTAAAGGTTATTTAACATATACAATAAATGGATCAAATTTTAAATTTTTAAGGACTTAACATAGGTAGCAATTAATATAAAATATGTCGTCACAAATAACGTAACCACATCAAAATAAATTTATCGTCTAAAAGAGTATTCGACACCTCACAAAATTCTAATATACGTCCACACAACTTTACTATCATGATAAAAAGTAATTAATTTGAAGTTTTTGGAAGTGTCGTAGCAACGTAGTAGCGTAGCCCACATCATTTTCAAGTTCCACAAGAAAATTTATTTTAAAATGAAATATAAGATTTTTCTCGTTCGCTACATCAAGTTTACAAAAGAGCATAGTGAAGATGTTCCTCCCATGGTTCAATAGTCTGAAGGGTGCATATTTCCCTCGTCAAGTGGCTTGGATTACAGTTTGTTATATGAGACCCTGCAGCTTCGACAAAGACTCCAAGAACTTCTCCAAAGAGGATCTAGTTGCTTCCAAGGAGAAGTGCCCAAAACCACTTGTCGACTTTTACCAAACTCGTCCTATTGGAAATGTTGTTACACCTCATTCTACGTGGCTCTAACCACTAACCACGTGGCGTTAACAACTTGCTACCTCAACCTCCTTTCACATTACCAGCCTACTTGGTCTAACTGAGGCCATCAAATCGAAGTAGCTGAAGTGATGTCGTCACCTCAACTGAGGTGCCATGTAGAGGTCGACCCTCCATGGTCGAAACGAGGTGCCACGATCTGTTGCAGCTCATTTCCGAAATAACTAGCCTTTAAACCTACAAAAGCATCTTCTTAGCTTCACCTCTTCCAATAGATCATCATTATATGATTTAAAACAGACACATAGACAATAGTATAAGAGATTTGACTCTTATATTTAAGGTCTAAATTTTAAGACAAGTGATGATCCCCGTTTCTTTTATAAAAGAGATGAAAATTTTAAATTCTTTTATTTGCTTTTATATGTAGATAATATGCTTTTGGCTAAACATAATTTTGTTACACTTAATTCTGTTAAAGAAGAGTTAAAACCAGGATTCGAAATAAAAGATTTAGTCTTGTTAAAAAGATATTGGGAATGGAAAAAAGAAATGAATAGAATGGTAAATGTGACTTATGTTAATATTGTTGGATTTGTTATGTATGTTATTATTTGCACTAGACGTGATATTGCATATCTTGTTAGTATATTGATTTGATTTATGAATAATCCAGGTGAACATCATTGGGAAACAATGATAAAATTGATGAGTATCTTAAATGAATAGAACACTTAAGACTGATGTTCAAAACAGATAAAAATGGACTTAATTTGAGAGTATATATAGATTCCGATTTTGCTTAAAACTTAGATAATAGGAAATCTACTTTTGCATATATATATTTGTTATAAATGGAACAAGCATTAGTTGGAAATCACAACTTCAGAAGGTAGTTGCATTATCTTCAATTAAGGCAGAATATATAACTGTTGTTGGAATGCGAAAGCAGGATTACCCAAAAATCAAAAAAATTCTTTAATTCAATAAATAAGATCGTCTAGATATTCACATGTATGTTATATTAAGAATTATGGATTCTAATATTTACCTAAATTCGATGATTAATTCATGAATTAATTGTGAATCACGGAACTTCCAGCCATTTTAATTCAAAGAACTTGATGCTCCAAACTCCAAGTTTTCTACGGTATTCTCCAAAGTCGAGACAACATCAGTGGGTTGGATCCTTCTTTTAATTAAATCAAAAAACTAATTCTTAGACTAGATAATAAGAAAAATAATTTTTCTCACTCTCTACCGTCTCTCTCTCCAATTTGAACACTATGGAATTATCGTATCATGATTGTTCTGGGGTTTCTATATCCATCTAATATCTATTTATAAAAATAAAAATGTTCAAATCAATGTACAATAACAATTCCAATTTCGAATATGAGTCTTAATTAAAATCCAAATAAATTAATTTACATTTAATTACATGTGTGGTCCTATAACTTCAATTACAATTATAATTAAGAACTTTATTGTAATTACAATTAAGCCCAAAACTTTTATAATAATTACAATTAAGTCCAATACTTTATAGAGTTACCATAGGGACCTGATCAAACATATATTATCCAAACTCCAATAATTGTCTAGTCAACCTTAAACCACACTATCGAATTATTAGTCTTTTCTTTTTTCACTAAAGGCAAAATACTGAACTTTTGGAATATAGAAGATTTCAGAAGTTAATAAATCTGTAATAGTTTTATCTGACCTATCGTATATGTATTTTATCCCTGTCCGAGATTCGATAATTAAGTACGAGCATAAATGCCAATTTTGCCTCTCTAATTATACTCACTAGCTTAAGTACCATTTTTTTCAACGGTCATGTGATATAATCATAGATGTCAAAGTTTAGCTGTCACTAAATACTGAGTTCAAATTTTAACCGTTAAACAGAAAATACTTAAGTAGTCACATTACCCATTTTTTAAGGCGATGGTTCCTGACATGAATTCATGTGCTCTACTTTACTCGTTCTCAAGTTCCCAACTCATCGAAATATTTGATCAAACAAATTGATCTCACCCATTGATGAATCAAATAACCATTAAAATCACGAAAAGATATACATAACGCTGTCGAGGGATTAAGATGAAATACATGATCAAATGAAATTCAATTCTCTGCATGGTCATGCTATAAAATTAAACTCGACACGTGGTTCGTTTAATACACTCCAAGTGTACTAGTGTCACATTTAATTATTTATGCGATAAAGACAAATCACAAATTCGAATAGTGAATCCATCAATGCTACAACTTTCCAGTATAAGGTGCCAACCTTTATACACTGGTTGTGAACCAATTATTTAAATTTAAAATATAAGTTGTGTCACAATGTATTTCTTAACGCAAGTACCTAACTTATATGATCACAAGTTATCATAAAGAACTTTAATTCATATGTTCAATAATAAATAAATACAACCACAATTTATTTATTACCCATTAATATTTTAACACGGCAAAATATAATATATGGGCACACAACCCGACAAATCTCCATTTGCCCTAGAGTATATGTGTTATGTCTTGCAACTTCATGTCTTGTAGATGTTTCTCGAAAACCTTAGTCGACAATCTTTTAGTAAACAAGTCTACAAGATTATCCCAATAACAATCTTATTGGCAACCACATTTTCTCTACCAACTCTCTCTCTCTTAAGAAATGGCATTTTCGTTCAATGTGTTTATATCTCTGATGACTCTTGGTTTTTAACATATGCCGTCCCACTGTTTTCCCAGTGTAAAGGGCTATGTAGATGCAGGTATCACCTTGATGTCCGTTATAATTCTCTGGTCATACAACCAATTTAGTAGCTTCACAAGCTGCTAAATACTCGGCATCAACGATGGAATTAGCAATGTATAATTGCTTGATACTTCTCCAAATCATAGCCTCACCATCAAGTGTAAACAACGATATTGATGTAGACATGTGACAATCTTCATCACTCTAGAAGTTCGAAAACTTTAACCCATCGAAACAAGATCTAGCGAAGAGCATATAATTCCTTGCTTTCTGGAGGTACTAAAGGATATGTTTTACCGACATTCAATATTTCGATCCTAGGGTTAAATAAATCTCGACTCACTATACCAACAGTATGATAAATGTCAGGTCTATTGCACAGCATAGCATATATGAGACTACCTATTGGCAACACATTAGGTATCCTACTCATGTACTTAATCTCATTAGGAGTCTTAGGGGATTAATCCTTAGAGAGTTGGATTCGATGTCTGGATGGCAGAATTCTGCATAGCAAATCTGACAAGTATCTCGTAGACATGTGAGACTTGGGACAAAGCCATCATCTTGTTCTTTTGATATATTAAGATCTAAAATCTAGAACATAGCTAGCTTAACTAAGTCCTTCATATAAAATTGTTAGGCTAACCACACTTTAGTAGACGATAATGGACTCACATTATTTTTAATGAGCAGAATATCATCTACATAAGCACTGAAAAAAAATACAATTTTGTCTTTTATCTTCTTATAGACATAGGGTTCATCAAAGTTCTAATTAAAACCACGTCTTAAATCACTTTGTCGAATACCTTATTTCAAGATTTCGATGTCTGCTTTGATCCATAAATAGATCGCCGCATCCATAACCTCTCCATATGAAGTCAGATAATCAACTTGTACAATGGAGATCACTAGATTGGACTCTCTACTCAACAAGTACCTTGAAGGTGAACTGATAATCAACCGACTTTGTCTAAGTGGCAATTGATCTTGGACTATGGCATCATTTGGAACGTAATATTTTCAACAATGCTGGCATTACCATTAAGTGACGCCATTACCTTCTCATTGCCTCAACTTTCTATGATCTATATGATCGAATGACAATTCATATCTCCCACTCATATCACGTTGTCCATGTATAATTGGCACTATGGGATATCTGTCCCCAGGTTATGTTATGAAATTGATGGTGGTGGAATCTTTCTCACTCATTTCTTCCAACACGACCTTACTCTTAGACTAACGTTTATTAATATACTCATTACAACTCTATCATCAACTCAGATAATTGTATCTTCATCTTGTACAAGTGATAGTCCATAGTAAACTATGAAAAATTATTAGATAAAGAATTCAATACCATGTCAAACTGAGTCTCCTAGATAGATGGTTGCACCCAGACTTTTAGCCATATTTGAAGTGTGCAATCATAGTCAAACTATGAAACATAAGCACTTTGGATTTCATACGGATATTTTATAAGGTACAAATGACTTCAAAAGAGTCTTCATACTTCAATGACCAAACATGCCCTGAAGGGTCTGTAGTATTTCATGGGAGGCACTCTGATTTTCAAGCATTTTGTTGTAACATGTTTGACATCAAAGTCAAAATGTAATAGGAATCATCTTATTTCCAGTCTCCCACTCAACATATCCAGCCTTTAGACTTATGACATGGTTTTAGTATGTTCATTAGGATATCTCTCAAACACAAAAATTAAGTTTTTCCATATTGAGCGCAAATATCAAATTACCTTTCTAATCCACATAATTTTTCCGATTAGTTGGTTTTGTTTTAGAATAGCAAAAAATTGGGCCAAGTGATATTTCGCATAAAAATAATCATACATTACATATTAAATTTGAGCAAAAAATAACAATTTAGCATATGATGCATGAATGCACATATAGATCCATCTAACTACAACCATGCGACGACTATTTGATCCAACATCTCTCTATAAAAAAAAGGTTGGTCACTGTGTCCACTGATCAAATTGGGACCCTCCCACTAGACAAATCATATCTGACGACAAACGTTTATACAAATCTAGTATCGTTTTATTTGGTCATCAAAATCGTAAACGAGAGCCTCTAAGCAATCTCATCTAACTCTTAGTCTCCTATAAACAATAAATTCAGGTGGCCAAGTCCCATCTATGGCAGCAGCACATCTCTGTTGTAATAATAAAGCCCTCATTTTCTGTCTCCAAACTAACATCTCCAGTCCCCCTCCAAATTTCTACTTCAAACTTATGTGCAGTAGTCATGATTAAAGATAAATACATAAGAATCAAATAATATGCCACATAGAGTATAACAAGTATTAACAATATGAAAAAGGAAAAACTTCAAGAAATTACAGAATTCTATCAGAACTAGCAACTGATCAACGGAGACAATTATATCATGTAAAAATCGTCAATCTTGAAAATGTTTAAGGGGTGGTAACCCTTTGTTTCCCTACTCTCTCAAATTCCCGAATCCTCTAAGAAATCTTAGACAAAGGAAAGCAGAGGACGATCGCTTACCTTAATAATAGATTTCAAAGATTGATACTAGATACTACAAATAATATGGGGTTTTAGAGAATACCAGAAACAGGTGAGATAAGCCTTATATTAGATGCAAGAAGCAACGAGTCACACAAACTCAGCGGAATCGAACGAGTCAACTCAACTCACCACGACTCAGTACGAGTCAACAAGTCACCACGACTCAGTACACCAACAAACTTAGTATAACAACAAAATCAAAAAGATAACCCAAAACAGAAATGATTTGAACCAAGATCACATAGATCCATTTTAAAAATGCTCGAATCTTTTAAGAGATCTACTGAGAAAAGTAAATCACAAAAGAATTCAACAAAAAATTTATTTACCACAAGAAATCTTCAAAAATCGCAAGATCTGTACAATCGAACGGCTTTTGAAAAAATTAGGGTTCCATTAAAAACGAACACTAATCCAGATCTCAACTCATAAAGAGCTCTGATACCACTTGTTGATCCCCGAGTTCACAAAGAACACAAGATTAAAAAAATTGTAAATCGTAAGAAAGGTAAAGAACACGAAGATTTTTCACCCAAAGGACCCAGATGTTCAGCCAATGGCGAGCATCCACAAAAAGGGATTACGCTCTAGTTTCACTAAAATCACCAAGAATCAGTTACAATGTATGAAGAAGATTTCTTCACGATTTTCTCTCACCTCAAATCACTCAGAATTACACAATCTCACACAGCATATACACTAAGTATAATATCCGCCTTATCACTTCAGAGATTGAACAAACAACCACTAAGATTTACAAACGAGAAGAGATGAACCCTAACACTCAGAGAGAAACATCTCACCAAAAAATATAGAATAATGAATCCAAAATGAAGCTTTGAGAATGACTTAAAGCAGGTAGATCAAGGGCTATTCATCAGACGGTGGAGAGAGCTGGCCAAGTGTAAGGCCATATCATAAGATCAAGAAATAAGAAAAGCGTGAATTGTAAAACATGTTTTAACCACCAAGCAAAATAGTTTGGGCCAAGGATCTGAACAAACACAGGCCCAATAACACCAGACAGGGCCAAGAATTTGAGGTAGCCCAAAAACATAACATCTTTAAAAACGCGTCTTTGAATCACGCTTTATTAACTGATCTTGGTTCTACTTCGATGATTGACACTGATAATGGTGCCAGTTGAATGCATATTTTGGGACACACACATAAATTTAGAGTTTTACTCTCATTAGAGTTAGAGCAAACCTTCATTCTCCACTACTTCGATGATGACACCTGAACCTCATGGTCTTCTAATCTTCTTCACCACATCAAGGCTATGGGAATC
Organism: Fraxinus anomala; assembly: GCA_903798345.1. Taxonomy (NCBI): domain Eukaryota; kingdom Viridiplantae; phylum Streptophyta; class Magnoliopsida; order Lamiales; family Oleaceae; genus Fraxinus; species Fraxinus anomala. The sequence goes on from CAIGRN010048773.1 coordinate 13,114, forward strand.
GAATCCAATTTTATTACACGACCCCTCGGAGTGTAAACCTAGCAACTTTTTTGAAATTCTGTTTCTGTAGTGTTCATCTTCTTCGATTCTCTATAATTTTTTTGAGTTAAATTGTTGTATAGAGGATGATTGATGTGAACCTTTGATAGCAGTAAACCCTCTTTGTGAGTGGATTAATTTGTGCTAGTTGTTGAAAGACATTAATTCGTTTGTGTTCTTGGTACAGGTTGAGCCTCAAACTGGAACCAGCACTGTCTAGTCAATACGAGATTACAAACCACTATTTAAAACATCTTGGTAGACACTTGTTTCCATAGTATTTGATATGAAATTAGTCACACATACTACCTTTAGGGTTAGCCAAGTGTGCTCGACAGTCCGTTCGATGGAAGTGAAATGACTCTACCTTAGAAAATGAAAGGGCAAATCAAATTATTAGTTTATGTCTAAGAATTAGAATATAAACGAATTTACAAACCCTGAAAAATTGTAGAACTAAAACCACGTCGACTACAAAATTAGTTTAAGTAAAGATCAGTACTAAACAACATGAGGTTTAATATAAATCCATTAAAAACTCAAGAAAAAATATGTTAACTCTTTTCTTTATCCACGTTTATATATTATATTATAAATACCTGAACAACAAAGCTAGTATTGTTTTCAACTTGACCAGCTTGGAAAATACGGAAAGCCAAGTTATGTGAAATCTATACGGGTATATTTCTTTTCCTCATTTTTTCATATTCTATTTTCATAAACATAGAAAAAGTTTAAAAATTAAATAAATAATTCCAAGACAACCAAGCCTTTAAATATAGAGGACAACACAGTTTTGAATTATGAAAATTAAAAATTTGATAATAATCATATGTTTAGTAGTACTTTTGACAGGCTAAATAAGCAAGACTAGTAGACATCTTGGCCAATTTCCTCCCTGTATTGCTTATCGAACATCCCCAACCCATATAACAGTACAAAAATATGAACGATCAGATTTCAGAAACGATGTAAAAAATATTATTGCCACCTATCACTAAAATGAGATGATCAGTTTTTCCGGGCATGACTTTCACAATACACTAACATATACATGCACACATGCATACATCTCGAAAATTTACAAATGATGAAGGGTTGGAAGTTGTAATTGTTATCCCAAACTTGTATAGATTAAATATAATGTACAGCTAGCGAGTTAACATTAAAGTTTCACCCGAGAATCTTACCAATCTTCATGCCCAAACATGGGTGGGGAATGGTGCTTACTGAAAGACAAAGATAACCTAGCCACATTTGTCATGTGTAATATTTAGTCCTTTGACAATGGGTCCTGAAAGAGAGGAGCAACGACAGTCAATCAGCCCCTAGTTACCACTCGCAGTGACGTGCATGTGATACCAAGAGCCTTGTTTTCAAGGGTCAAGTACCATGAAAAATAGTCCACAACAGAATATTATCCCACATATAATCCGCAACAGACTCTCTTTGAATGGTAAGTGAAAAGAACTTTACCCGAGTACTCGATGCCCAAAGGAAAATGGCTGCATAAAAGTTTCTTGTTGCCGTTGGAAATATGCTTCAACCTATGATTTCCTATAGATTGATTGCCGTTCATTAATTCATTGCAATCCACATTCAAGTTTGATCGCTGATATGAGCTCAGGAGATATAACTCGTCGAACATTACTCTCTCTGTCTGCTAAGTCATTTTTTGAATCGTTGTTAACCTTTCCAGTAGCTTGGGCAAACTCCTCTCCAGCTCCCCAACCTCGATAAAGTATGACTTTGCTGGGTTCTTGAGACACCAGAACAGCACCTGTTGCTTGCTGACAGGATAATTATAAAAGATAGTTAGAGCATAATTGTCTAAAGCTTAAAAAAAGTATAGGTACTTTTTCCATACAGTAAGTAAAGAATTACTTCTAAAGAAGTAAATATTCGAACTAACAATCTCCAAAAAAAAGGCGACTTCTAAAAAAGCTGAAACATGTTTGGAAAAAAACAGTTAAACTAACTTTTAAGTTTAGCCAAAAATGTTTTTCTTCAATTTGCATGATCTAAACAAATACAGGTACTTAAAAAGAATTCTCAGATACAGACCTCCAGTTGGAAAATCACCTCCTGGACTGATGTCCCTTTGGCTCTGCCTTTAACATTCACTATGGCAAGAGGATGCTTTTGAAAATGTTCCTTTATGGCTTTAGCAACACCGATAATGACATTTCTCTTCCCTAATAAAAATAATAGTGAAAAGATTTCCAAGATTTTCCACGATAGAGAAGTAAAAGACTTGAGTCACAAACAAAAAATGGATAAAGGGAATGTATGAAGGGGAATCTGGATGCTCGTAATCAAATCAAATTACAACTCCAGCTCAATGTACCTATTTATCTTAATATGAATGTATATGAGGAAACAGGTAAGCTTATCCATGTAGCAGGGGAGGGTTGTTGGAGATTGGCTCCCACATACATACATTATGCACATCAAAAGTAATCAGAAATACGACCATCATATAGACATAGAATATCACAATAGTGCAAACAGAAATATTCAAAGGTAAAAGATGGTTTTCAACAGTTTCATATAAACAGAATACTAACTAGGAAATAACATAAAGATGAAAATTCACTCCAAAGAACTGAATTTGGACTTCAACAGTAACGAACAGTACAGAGGTGTTACCTATGGCAAGCACAGGTTGCCTTTTCAGCTTGAGAGCTTGTTTCCGTAGAAGAAGCCTCTCTCTGTTGGAAAGTCGTCCAGCTCTGAAAGGTATTCCAGGAGATCCCTTCTCCATAGATTTGTCTATTGAAGATTCTAACATAGCCTCTCGAAAACCAACATTGGATGTCATAGCTTTATTGTCGCAAAAGAGAGGCTGGACATAAGCAGTAGCAGAAGAGCTTGTCTGATCTTGTGACTAAAAAAGCGTATAACACAATACATTAGAAATTATTCAGGAAGATTGTGTTCTCATAAGGAGCAAAATACACGCATATAAATATAGATAGTCCTCAGCAGTTTCTAAAATTTACCTCGATATCATCTTGTGTATTTAAATCCAAAGAACCTTTGGTTTCTTTGGTTACTGATTTAAGTTGAAGACCTGCTTCAGATACATCAAATACATCTTCCACCTTGGCCTCAGATTGTAGAGATTCTCCCAAGTCCTGTTGGTGTACAGAAACCACTGTAGCGTCCATGTAACCCATTGTGTCCATACAAGTTACAACAGCCTCATGGCTTCCTCTAGCCTTCAACAATGATAGTAAAAAGGTATTCACACAAGTGAGTGTTCAAGCAATTTTGCAGTTAGAAGACAATTATAAGAAAAAAGTACATGGCTCGCTCATACTGCCTGAACACTAGCCAGCAAAGAACATGAGTTTTGTAAAAATTAACTTCCGAAGCATTATTTAAGCTTCCCAAACAAGCACTAAATGTTAGCTTTTCACCTCTTCTAAGCTGGGACTTCCAGAGTAGGACTGGTGATCAATTTTAGGATTTCTATCAGATTTTGCATCCCGATTAACATGAACTTTATCCATCTCCCCCTCTTTGACCTGCATGATGATAACATTTTGAAAAAGCTTGGCCTGGATTGATACACATAAACCTGACAGAGAGAAGCACGGATAATGAAAGTATCAAAGAGAATTTACCACTTCAAGTTCCAAATCTTTGGCCAACTGTATGTCATTTGAATCTCTATCCTCAGCATGGGACTGGATACAAGTGTATAATCATTAAAACATCAACTTAATAAACCAACTGGCTGGAAAAAAAAGGAAAAAAAAAAAAAAAAAATTAACAACAAAGTTACCAGTCTAAGCTTCAATTTGTCAATGTTCTGTGTGAGCTTCAAAACGTGTAATTTCAAGGACTGCATGCAATAGCAAGATTCATAAGATACATCAGCCAACATTTGCTAGAAATGTCAAGAAATAAACAGAGAAAAAGGGGAAAGGTGTAAAAACAACACAGAACCCTTTATCATGCAATAAAGTTGTATCTGTATTTCCCAACTTAAGTTCTTTGAGCCAAAAAAAAAGGAAAAAAGAAAGAAAAAAAAAACCAAAGTAGAATAAAGGAGTTTTTCAACAGGCCAGAATATACCTGCCAGACATTGTAATAACTCATTAGAGAATCAAAAATTCCTTTTTATGATGCAGTATTTACCCTCCCCACAAGAATACCCATGAAGTTAGAGAAAAACTTCCTCAGCATATCTGATGTCTATAATGCTCATATTAATCAATAGTTCCCTGATCCCCGTGACTTATTTTTCTGATGATGAGTAGAGTTGGCATTCTGTTTAAAAGAACGGATATATATTTATAGTAGGTCACTCATATTGAAGACTATTCAAAATGAAAAGTAGAACATAATTTTTGGATGAGCTTATATTTAGATAACTAAATCATTTTCACGTCCCCTTTTGGAGTGGACTAATAAAAAGGAAAACACAAGTCCTGTCCTTCAGTGAACACACCTCACGACGTTGTGCCTCTATTGAGCGTTTCATTGCTTCTCTTTTACTCAGAAGTGTCTGAGGCCTCAAAGAAGCAGGACGTTTATAGTTCTTTCCACGGTAGATGATGATTGCGTAGCCCTTGCTGACTCGCTCAACTGCAACTAATATTCCACCACTCTCTGCCTCTAAACTCCGTGCTACTCCATGGACCTCTTCAATGGTCCTCCTGCCTATCAATACCTTAACCAATTCCCTGTATTTCCAGTGAAGATGCATGTTTTCAACTGTTCCATCAAAAACTCCTCGCCTACCTGAGAATTGAAAGAGAAGATAATCACAAGATAAACAATTACTATGACATTGAGCCCTATGCTATGAGGAATTTAAAATGCTATGCTTTTTATATACCCACAAACTAGAATTTTAATGCCGGAGGACTCTTGCAGAATATGAACACTCACCCAAAAGAAGAAAAGGTTTCATCCTCAGACCCACTTTCCTCAGCATATACCTTTCTTCTTCAGTAATGCCCTCTTTATCTATTTCAAGTTGTTGAGGAATCTCTTCCTTTTCTAACTCTTCTAAAAGTTTCTCCGCCCTGGATTTCTTAGCCAATGCCTGCAATAAAAACATTAACATAAGAAATACGAAGAAGAGATGGCAAAAGAATCTTACAACTATATTCACTTGTCAATTCCTACCATGGACAACTTAGCGTTCGTTCTTTCGATAGCTGACTCTGTACGCCTCAATTTCCTTTCTTCAGAGTGAAGCTTCAATGTCTTGTCACCAGACTTGTGATGTCCATCTTGAGGGCCATATTCCACGGTCCCATGTTTGTGTTCTTTCATGTTCAAGTCATGATCTGTCCCCTTTTTCGCCCCATCCATCCCATAATTTCTCCGCTCTTCTATTGCTGAAGAGACTGCAGCTGGCAAGAAATCCTTTCCTCGGTAAAAGACAATGAATTCCTTATCTCGTGAAAGCAAGGTTCCTCCTGTTAGCCACTGCAGAAGTTCACTAGTAAATATATATCCATGAAAAGTTATGTACCAAAACGTACAACTCCGGCATCACGAAACCTTTACACAAAAGTACTACCGTGCTGAGCATTGATCAGATTTAAGATATCAAGTATATGTCACAGACCTTCAGCTCTTCAGCCATCATTTCACTGTTTGTGTTTTGGACTCCTCTCTTGATCGCTATTTTTGCAATTTCACATTTCTCCCACAGCTTAACAATGGAAGCAGCCAGTCCCTGAAGTTTCTTATTTCTGCCTGTGATAAAGACAAGAGAAGGAGTTATATGTTTGTCAATAATTACATTCAACCACCAAACATTTGTAAATACAGGGACTGAATATTACTCCTAGTTCAATAGATTTAAGGATCACCCCCACCCGGTGCAGGGGCTGTGGTCTACAAGAGGATCTTCTATTACGTGGAATCAATTGAAATCATAATTAGGTAAAAAATGACCATCCCCTCTAAAGTAACATTACCAACCAAGAGATGATCCTGTGGGAGGGAACTAACCTAAAGCAAAATGGCACGGTAAAGGCCGACCAAGTCGCTTTAATGTTGTCATTTCATCATTTGTCAGTTTATTTTTCACTCCATAGGGAAGTAAACGGAATGGTCTCTTGTATCCAGGAACTATTGCTGGCAAAAGATCAGCATCAACCGGTAAAGGATCATATCCCCACCAATCAGTAAAGCGTGGACCAAGTCCTTCCAACAGCATGTCAGCTTCTTCAGCAAGTTGAGCCTCACCAGGCAACTGAAATCGTACTCTATCTGCTAAACCTACACCTTGTATCAGACGTGGATGAGAGATGTCTGTTAATGAGTTTGGTCCAGGAGATTTCACAGCATGAGTGCCTGATGATAATGTATCCCTTCCATCATGTACTCCATCATTCATATCCAGATCAAGAGAAGCTTCATTGGAAGCATCATCGATTGAATTATTATCAGAAAAGAAGTAAGGATACTTGTAATTGGATCCTCTGTACAATATTATGTTGCTTCCAGATCTCCAAATAACTAAACCTCCAGTTTTTCTCTGAAAAATTTTCAAAAGAATTCGAGGTGAGATAAGAAATACATGGAGATTTCCGAAACCTAGCAGATTAATGAGTTGTTCAATGGCTATTAGCTTTCTATGACTGTTCTATCACTGTTCATCAAGTGCATGCTGAGATCCCAATTTAAGGGCCAGCTAGATTATTTTAACATGAATACTGATGACTTATTACATAAGATCAGCTTCTAAAATTTTATGTAAACTTCAATCCTCAAATGCTTCACGGACTTGAAAAAACTCAAATTAGATATTTGAGAAAATCGTCAACTTTTCACCTCACTTACACTCAACCAACCAAGGAACGAGAATTGTAATAACTGTATTGGCTTTGCCTCTTAATGTAAAACATATTGGGGATGATCAGAATTCATTGAGCATAAAAAGCCAAACCAGAACTATCGATACAAAGTTTCTGAATTTTGCATGTCATTGCTCAATTCTGCGATAATAATGACATAAGCAAGATCTAACCTCCAATAGATCATGAGTCCTCTTCATGTTTAACCTACACATATCCTCACACTTGATCTTCACCAGCTCAGAATGCCTCCACCGCTCGTGAATTCCATTCACAATCCCCTCAGTGATCCCGGCTTTTCCTAACTTCAACTTCTTCTTCAATTCAATGCCAATTGACCTCAACCTCCTTAACTCTTCCCCCGGCAATGTGAGTTCCGCCAAGCTAGGAGTGTTTCCTCCTTTCTCCTCTCCCCTTCTCCTCAACCTCTCCTCCTCCTCCTCTTTTAAAACCCCACGCCTCAACTCGTGAAAATTCTGTATCGCGTTCCCCGACCCGGGCACGGGCACAGGATTCTCGGGCGTGCTCCAGCTTGGGTCAAGTGTATGCCCAACACGGTACTTGGGCAATTTGGTGGGTAGTGGAACAAATATTTCACCAGGTGGAGACCCATTATAATTTTTAACTTTTTCTAGGTTTTCTTTGCCTTCTTCAACATAACCGAGGCTACGTAGCTTTTCAGCAATACGTTGGATGGCAGACTGTGGGAGAGTTCCGGAATCCGCACTGCTTCCCCCTCCGGCGGCAGCGGAGGAGGCGGAAGCTTGGTGAAGGAGGGGTTTAAAGGGTAATCTTGGGAAGGAGAAGAAGAAACGAGGGATTTGGGGTGAGGGATTTAGGAGGGCTTTGGAAGGGATTAAATAGCAGAATTCGTGATTTCTGCTTCTGCTGCTGCAAAGAGGATTCAACATTGAATTGCAAATGATGAGTAGACCGATTCAATTAGCAAAAATTAACATTTGAATTTGAAAAAAAAAATTACTATAAAATGATTTCCTTAATCCTCCTCACTCACTCCACTGCTTTGTGTATAATTTTATCAGCTTCAATGAATCAGTTTGGGTATCTTTACCAATCTGAAGCCCCCAGCTGTGTGTACGTTATCCACGGCTAGCGTTCTATTCTTGATTCTCAATTTTTTTAATAAAGAAAATGAGTATCAGAAAATTGGTGTTTTGTTTGAACGCACAAACTTTAGGTAACATCACATTTTAATTCATATGCTTAAATTTTCATCATATTGCTCACCGAACTTTATAAAATTGCACTCCATTACTCATCGATAAACTTTCGGAGTTGTGCTTCTTGTCCCGGCTCAATTATCAGGACAAGGGATGCCCCTATTGGAGGGGGGAGCTATGATAAGGGGGGCGCCACTATCCCTTGTCCCGGTCATTGAGCCGGGAGGGACAAGGGGTTTTCCCCAAACTTGCGTCTATAATTACTGCCTACACGGATAATGCATTGCACATATGAAAGTTACATCACTCCAACACGAAAATCAAATGTTAGGTCAAAACTCTCAAACACAGCGCTAGTTTCAATTGAAATCGTGAAATTGGAGATTGCAAGCCACCAAAACTGGAAGCCCAAATCGATTTTGCCACACAATCGGACCACAAAGCTTGATTCTTGTAGGAGAGACCACTTATTCTTGTAGGAGAGGTAATCCCAAAACATTTATCCTTTTTTTTCCTTCAAAATTTTCGTGATCATATTATGCCCATCTTTTTGTTATAAATTTGAAATTTCTAGATAATGTCAACATTAAAACCCTTGTTGGACAACTATTATTTTGGAAAAAAAATAATGTTTTAAACAATAAATTTTAGGAGAATGTGCGGTTAAAAAGTTGGAAAAAAATTTAAATTTACGTGTAGAATATTTTGTTCTGTGAATGTGTAATTCAAAATGAATATTTAAAAAAATAGTTTAAAAATAATGATTGTCAAATGAGGCTAATGCCCAGTTCAGCCTTCATATTACTAGTGTTGGGAGAAAATCGTTAAAGGGGCAAATTATTGGTCTTATTTATACAACCTATTATTTAAGAGTTCCTCTTATTACTTGTTATGATATCTTACAATTGCGATAGAAAAAAATGCAACAGACATTCATTATTGACAAGCACAAGGGTCCGGTTGAATCTACAAACCAGTTTTGTGAAATAGCTTAACACATATGCTGTGCAAGGCAACTGTAAAGCAACTTCACATTAAAACATAGGTTGGCACTAAAAACCTTGTTCTATGCTGCAGCAAAAGCAACAATTGTACTATAATGGAAGGCTATCATGAATGAAATGAAAGAATGGAATGAGAATGCATTCGAGTGGTTTAGTGAAAAACCAGCATCTTAATGAATTAGATCATGTTTTCAGGAAGGCATCTATTTCAATAGAGAAGCCTCCACAGAAGAAGAAGTCCAAGGTCTTAAGTGATGTAAGCTAGTTTTTTTTTTTTTTTTTTGCAAGTGATCATCTTGTATTTTGTTCTATAGTCAGTAATTGCCCTATAAAACATCCCATACTTAGAAATTCTATTGGATATTAAGAAAGTTTTTTTGGCTATTGAACATCATGTTTGACTGAATTTCTAGTTTTTAATGGATTTTTAGTTCTCGATTTAAAGAGAAATCTTATCTTTTAGAGTATTCTAAATTTAAAAGGATACATTTACATTTGTACATGTGGAGTTCTGAAAGTTAGTACAGGTGCCCGCGTTGTGTTTGAGGGATAAAAAGGTCCCAATTATATGTCTTGCTTGATTCCACATAATCTTTGATTATTAATTAGTAGAAGTTAAGGACTTAGGTGCATTTTAAGTTTGGTTCAGTACCGTTAGAGTTTGGGTTTAGAGTTCATATTAAAGAATATATTTCATTCGAGTTAAAAAGTTATGGGTAATATCGCTTTGCTATCATCACCAGCAGTGTTATTGTATTCAATTGTTAGAGACAGACCCAAAAGAGATATTAAGCCTCCACAAAGCTATAATGAAGCTAATTTTGTTGTTTATGCTTTAAGTATAGTCGAAGCTGTTTGTCTAGCAAAGAACCTTCTCCATAAGCATTTTGTGTTGATTTTGTTACATGGTATATTTCTGCCATATTTGGTAATTATTAAATTATTCGTGATTTTGTTGCTCGTGTGGATAATTCAAGCAGCTTTGGTACCTAAGATAATTGTGCTGAACGGTGCTTGGAATTCTATTAATCCTCAGTTTTTTTATGTTTGTCCTAGTTAGGTTTTGTGGAAGAGGTGGATAATTATTTTCTTTTGGAGAATTTTTTCGTGGAGAATTTTTTGTTTGAAACTTTAAGTTTTATTTCTTACAGTAGAATTTGTCTCCTAGTGGAGAATTTTTTAATTTTTGTTAATTGTAGTGTTCGTTCAAGGTGGGAATTTGTTAAAATTAGGTTGTGGCCTAAATTTTATTTGGAAGACTATTTGGGAATTCTATTTGAATACTAGTCGAGAATTTTAGTTGAAGTCTATTTGGAATTTTAGTTGGAATTCAATTTGGGAATGTAATTAGGAGTTCGGAAGTTATTTTAGACTTGAAGAAAAATTGAAGGAGTCCAATTTGCAATAGGAGAAGAAAGCACTGTGAACACACGCTCATCTCTCGCTTGAGCACCCAGCATTGGCGCATGCTTTCAACGAGGCGGCCACTAGAGCGACATACTATTGTGAGACCACTGCTTGAGCGGCCGTCTTCTCGAGTTTGGTTAGTTCGCGATTTTAAACAAGTTTTTCATCATATTTCATCACAAACACTTCATTATTGTATAGACTTAATTATAGTCGAATTCCACCATATCTTAGGCTCTTCTTGCACTATATATGAGGAGTAAGCCTATAAAAAAATCAATTATTTTATTCTACACAATAATTTGTAATCCCCCATCATTAATATTAATAAAATTCTCTTCTTCTACCCGAGATATATTTTTACCAAGTAAATCTCATGTTCATGTTTGATCAAAATTTCATATTACCATATCATTATATTCGTTTAAATCATAACAAATTTTTCAGTTAACTGACGGAAGAATGGATGGATTTCATCCCCATGTCCTTCAATTGTCATGTCATTAAAGGTTTGGAACCCAGATGCAAAAATGAAATATTAAGATATAGAGTATGTTTGAACCACATTATTTTAGAAGAATATATTTTGGAATAGTAGATTGATGGAGAGTGTGTGGTAGAAAAAGAAAGAAAAGTTATTGATGTGATGAAAAATATTATTTTATTGAAAAATGTGTGGTTGAAAATAAGTAGAATAATGATAATGAAAATTTTAATGTGTACCAAATAGGGGCTAAATTGAATAAGGGAAAATGTCATAACTAAGAGGCTAAGTTTCATCCATTGCAAATTTAAGAGAGAAGGTAGAATAATGATAATGAAAATTTTAATCCCAAACAGGGGCATAAACTGCAATAATTTAAAAGGTTTGGGACCTTAGTCACAATTCTTCCAAGGTCTGGTCATAATTATTTATGAGAATTAGCAAATTGAAGAGTACTTATAGAAAGTGATAAGACGGTTCACTCTGTATTATAAAAAAAAATAAAAAATCAAGATGCTCTTTATATTTCAGCATGTTTTTTCAAAGATAATATTATTTAGCACAATTGATGTTTAACACAAGTCTAGACGACATAATATATGCCATTAAATTATAAGTTTTTATCAAATAGAAGAATTATAACTCATATATTATGACCTATTTCATACTTACACTTAGATTGATGCTTTAGCACCACTAGTGCTAGATAGTTTTTTTTTTAATAAATAACATTGTAGAAAATTCTCCATCTCTAAGAGACTCTTTCAAAGTAAAATGCTCTTTATTTTAAAGAAAAGCTTGAAATTAGTTTCCAATAATTTCTTTATTTTAACTTTTTAAAATAGAGTGAGTTTGACTATCTATATTTTGAGAGATAAACCCACTCTTTATTTATATTTTATAATTATTGCATTTAATAAATTGCAAGTTTCGATTTTTCATTACTTAAATTAGTCAAATTATATATAATATTTTAGCCATTGACATCTAAAATATATATATTGAAAAATGTGAAAAAACAATAAGCCTCCGTCAGCTTCGAATTAACTAATGACCTATAAATTCAATCAAAATTAAATATTGATTTCAACCACACAATCATAACTATTATTTATTTAGCCCCTGTTTTCTTAGCCAAAGATCATATTTTTAGTATATTTTGATAAAATTTGATTAAACGTGTGATTGTAAAGTTGATAAAATTTATGGATCTCATGTAACATACGATTAAAGTTAATTATTGATTTTGACTTAAATTTTCATCAAATTTTCATGTGATACCAACCATGGACTTATTATCCGAATATTTCACAAGATCTATTGATATTTCTCTTTATAAATGATTTATAAATTTACTAAACAGAGGCTAAATGATAATTGAAAAATTAAAAATAAGAAGTTCGTTGGAGAGTGTAAAAATTTACACTCTTTAAATTTAAAGATGTTCTTTTTTATGTACAAAATGCCCTAGAATATAAAATCTTTTGAAAATGCTCTAGAGAATGAGACTAAATAGAGAGTTTATTGGCAATATTCTTAAACAATTTACTTATATATGAGATTATTCATTGCAACGTAGCGTTTTAGTAATGTGCATATGCCTTTGATGTAAAATTAATTCATTTTCAATAGTATTAGGTCTTTGTTGAATAAGCGTGAAGAGCATGTTTAAAATGTAAAAGTATACATTCTTATTCAAAAATTATACTAGATGTTGTCAAAGAAAATAATTATGCTACGGGTACATCATTTTTGATATCTTTTTTTATATTGTACCACGTGTTAACACATCATTTGACAATTAAAAAATTGATTTC
>CAIGRN010048778.1:0-19085 GCA_903798345.1 Fraxinus anomala
CAATTCCCTTGAAATTATTCTCGAGAATCTTCCAAACTTCCTTAGATTTTGTTGAAGAAGCAACTTTCTCGAACATGGCTTCATCTAAGCCCATGTGAATAATAGAGAGGGCGTGTTAATCTGATTTGCGGTTCCTTTGCAAGACATTCCTTTGAGCTTGACTTAAAGCTCCTTCATTCTCTAGTTCATCATAACATTTCTCTACAACTTCCCATGCATCCTGTGAGCCAAGCAACGTCTTCATGTGTATGCTCCAATGTTCATAATTTTCCTTTGTAAATTTGGGAACACCAAAAGGAAATGAACTATTCATGTTTTCGAGATACTCTGATACCACTTTATTGAGAAATAAATAATTACGGGAAGAAAGGCTAGAGAGAAAACACAAGAATTCCCAAAAGATATTTGTATTATATATGGCTCTATGAAATGTTTCAAGCACAAGGTCTTTTATAGGTACAAAGGGTCCCCAAATACATTGTATAAGTTCAAGAGATTAGTTAATGACTTCTCCTACATACTATGATTAATAGGATACAAAAAACCATGGAAAAAGCCAAACGAACAGGCTCAGTGACAGGAGCCTGTTCCAGGGGCTGAAATGTCAGCCCTTGATTCGCAATGTTTTGTATTATTATTTTTAACTTCCAATAAGAATTCGCCAAGTGTCCATTTATATGAAAATCTGTCATTGAACCTGTTTTTCACCTGTTTTTATAGCAAAACTCAAGAACCATATGGATACATGAAAGAAATTAAATACATAAATATTAAATAAGCTAATTCATGTATCAAAATTAATTTCCAACATTCATGAATCAAGTTTTAATTTCCAACACCCCTTCTTAAACTTGATTCCCTCTTGGTGACTCCAATCCAAGCACGCAATATCATGTATCAAAATTAATTTCCAACATTCAATCAAGTTTTAATTTCCGACATCAAGATCTCTCTTTGTTTCTGTTTCTTCTTCTTCTTCTTTCGTATAATCGGCAATACGTACACTTTACATACATATAGGATTTCTCCTTTCCATATGTAATATATAATTATTGTGCTGTGGCTACTGGTGTTAATTATTGTCCTTACTTATTGGGGACACTGGTAGGAATGTTGCCAGAAATATTTGTTGCGATTTACATGTAAGATCTCGTCTCCCTCCAAAAATAAAAGGAAATGTCTTGTATATATATACATATACACGAATTTGATCTCCTAAATACGATGCTTAGGTGGCAAACAAACTACCCAACTAATGTAGTGTACCACCTAAGTACGGTGCTTAGGAGATTATATATATTTATATATATTTATTTATTTATTTTGTATTCGTTCCCTCTATTAAGAAGAAAATGTGAATAATCCTACTTTGTCAAAACACTAACCTGGTATTTCGGCATTTGTACATTAAAAAAATTATCACTCTACTTATANCCTCTATTAAGAAGAAAATGTGAATAATCCTACTTTGTCAAAACACTAACCTGGTATTTCGGCATTTGTACATTAAAAAAATTATCACTCTACTTATACTTATGGTATAGAGGTGTACATAACTTCTAGCATCTTCGGTGCAACTTCTTGCATTCATCTAATAATATTGTAGTCCTCTTTGATTATGAGGATGACGTCTTTGTCACATCTTCGGTGCAACTTCTTGCATTCAGTCTTTTCACATAATAATCTTGTATACACTTTGTCCATCTTCTGGGTATCGACCATATGATAGTTACCGGTCTTCTGGTGCCATCTCTCTCTCTCTCTCTCTCTCTATATATATATATATATATATATACACACACACCTCCACGTGCACGTTTATATATATGCAATATAAGTTTTTGTTTTTATTGGTTGGGGGCAGAACTGTGTAAAGATTTTATTATTGGGTAAAGGGAAATTGAGAAAGGAGCAAAGGGTAGTCTTGTGTTAGAAGACTGTCCAAAATTTTCTTATAGCACTTCAAATGTGGTCTTCAACTTTTTATGGAATTCTTATCGGAGCAATGGCATATTGTTCGCTTCAGTTTCTCGTATTTGATAACTTGTATTCTGGCACTTGGTTTCTTGTATTTATGCCTTTTATCGTTTGTTTTCCTCCGTGATCAAATCTCCAACTCAATTGGTGTTTGTTTTACTGTAGCGGCATCTTGATAAAAACTTTGGCCAATGCTTCTAATGATAGGCACTCACTATCAGCGGCACAGATTATTTGCAACGTTATTGGCTTTTGCATTTCAGTGGCAACGACAGTGATAGTCACATTATACGCAAAAAGGCGACTCAAGAAACTGCAGGCTGAAGAGGAGCTCTTGTCACAGATTTTTTCACCTCCATTCTACAGCATATCTGTATATAATTTTTTGGTTGTGCTACATGTGTATAATAGTTTACACAATGGTTTACGTACACATAACGTGATGAAATATGATTGAGTTAATTTCTTCAACCAAAAAAAAAAAAAAAAAATTCACTTACTTTTTTTAATACATCATCTGTATGTAAATCATTACGCAACTCCGTTATGTACAAGTAAGATTATTCATAATTTTTGTATTAAAACTACTGGAGATTTTGAACTGCAAATTGAAATGACAGATTCTTCAATAATGAAAAGAAATTGTTTTCATGTTATGAAGAGTTTTCATTCTCTGAGTAGTTGTTATTGTTATTATTATTAATATTATAGCATAAACTCTTATTAAGATACATGGACTTGAGATCGGGCTAAATGCAAAGTAACATATTCGTAAGGGTGAAAGCACTGACATGAGTTCGAGCCTCTTATAAGGGATGAGGCAGGGGGAGGGGTTAAGGTGAAATTCAAAATAACAAATGAAAATTAATCACTTTTAGGAAAGATGCCGTCGAAGAATTTAAAACTTGTCCATCTAAAGATGTTCTTTTTCTATATATTCGAACTAATACTAAAAACATGTGAAATTTTCAACTAGAATACTCAACCTTTAGAAATCTTATGAACTTGTACTTCTTTTTTGGGTAAGCAGCTCTTCAATAGTCATATTTTCCGGTTGTGCTATATATACATCACCATTTACAGATTGGCATACAAACACGTGATGTGGTGATATACGATTGAAACAAAATTTCTTCAACTAAATTAAAAAAAAAAAAAAAAAAAAATCTCCACTTCCTTTGACACCTCGTCATTCTGCAAAACTTTTTGAAACTCCTTACGTACAAGTAATATTATTCCATATTTTCTTCCCCATGTTTGCAAGGTGGTTTGCAACTATTTCTGTATTTGAAGCTTGCAAAATTTGTATCCGACATCCATCCATGCTGTCTTTAATTGACTTCCAAGCATCGAATGAACTTGCCAACTCTGATCACACGATCAAACAAGTCTATTAACATTACACTTCACTGAGCTAAATAGTTCCAGAACCAAATCTATGCTGCTTGTTTCAATGTATAACTGGATTTGCACCGTATATCAGCTCAACAGGCTGCTTCATACTGCACGGGTGAAAGATTAAGGGTCAGCTAAAGCTCCCAAAAACAGCGTATCTAGTCACGAAAACAAGCAATTACTTGGACAGCACATTATAGTGCATAAGTGATTAAGAAACAGCTCAGGGAATATAATCGTTACTCGGGGTTACTTCTTTCGACATAAAACATTCCTCATCTAGATTGCGGTCATCTGACATGAAAAAATTCCTCATCTAGATTGTGGTCATCTGAAGGAACGTGATTTTCTTTTGAATGATGTGAAAAAACTGGATTCTACACAGCGTAAATAGCCACTCCTGGAGAATCTCCAAACACACACAGTTCCATTGTATCAGCAAATGGATAATATGCCTAGGAACAAGGTTGTGCAACTAAAATGAAACTGTTGTATCATACAAGTCTCAACTGTGGTCCCGGACTTAATATTTTTCAATGTATTCAAAACGAAGATGTGTTATCTTTCTAGTTACATGTTATAATCGCAATCATTATATCTCAAGGAGATTTACCAGGCATGTTTCCCTCATCCACCATTTCTTTTAGATAAATGCAGCAATGGTCTTCATTATATTGCTAGAGTAGCAAGTTGGGCCCCAACTTCTAAAATAAGCCAGTTCGTCCTCAACATTGAATTATAGTTAACCAATCAGTAGCCAAAGACTAAGCCCCTGTTTGACACCCATTTTGGGTAAAAAATTTGTTTAGAAATAGTGATTGATGGAAGATTGTGTGGTTAAAAAGTAAGTAGAATTTTTTGGTTTGTGTGTAATATTATTTTATTGATAGAATGTGTGGTTGAAATGAAGAATGAGAAATAGAAATAGGTTTCAAACAGAGGCTAAATATATCCAAATCTCCATTGAGGCATCAAGTGACCCTCACGGAAATATGCTTCACTTCGATTTTCTGACCACCGGCCCAAGTTGGAAACAGAACGTAACCCATGAAATTAGACATGTACAAGTTGGAAAGTACTGGTCATTCAGGATTTGGTTGTGCAACTATAATGAAAGGTTGATGGCCAACTTGCTCATTTTTAAAGGTTGGGGAGTGCATTGATACCTGGACAATAGGTTAGGGACCAATGCTGCAATTTCCCCCTTTTATCTAAATTTCCAGGTTATGCAGCAAATATTTAACATAGAAATTAGAGTAATGGAGATAATTCAGGATGCAAATACCAGAAGCTGTTACATACCTTTGCCTGAGTTTAAACATCCCCGTGCCTATTTGCATTGGTATACCCATAATGATGCATTCACTTACTCCTTCAATCTTATCCTCTCTCCCGTGTACGGAAGCATTGAAAAGGTGATCCGCAGTCTTCTCAAACGACGCCAACATCAACACACTATCTCTCATTTTCTGCACGCCATGCCTTGTAATTCCCAAGACTTCACCCTGCAATTGTAACACAACGATACACTAATAAGCATTACAATAATTACATACTATAGTTTGAAGTTAACTTGCAAAAAATACGGCTGTTTTGAACCAGATACAAATGAAGTACTCAAGTCCAAATCTCTAAAAATACATCTACACTGGACCAATGGCACTTTAGAAAAAACAAGTCAACCTTAAATGTCATTAAATCTGCCAATAGCTTCATATGACGTATGTCGATGGTCATTCCATGGCTTGACATGGTATACTGAATCTCATCAATTATAACCTTTCTTGCAGCTTCAATTCCAAGTGTCTGTTGTACTTCTATTACATGATTACTTTTTGTTTTCTGCCCCACAACTCCTTGAATGCCCATGACAGCTAGGAGACCCGTTCTGAATTTTAAAAATAAGAACAAAATTAATTATTCATCGCAATCTTGGATAACTATATTGTCTGAGCAAGTAAAAATATTCAACCAACCCAAGGTACATGAAATGCCAGCTAAAAATAATGAGGGCATAGCAACAATCTTGAGTTTTTAGACCCCCACTATCAAAAAGAGAAAAGTACGAAGAAAATATCATAAAAAAAACTATAAACCCACCCTTCTACAAGCAAGTTGTGCTTTTCCTTCCCATCTTTCTTATCGGTGTATCTGTTAATTATGGCACGTTCAACTGAATTGATTCCCTGTCATGCCAAACGCACACAAGCAGAGAGATAAGGAAACAGAAACACAAAGAGAGAAGAAAATTAGAGTTGTTTCAGAGCTGCAATTTTCCATAAAGAATGTATCAGCAGTATTAACACACTCTAATCTGGAAATTTTGATTCAGTTTATGCTTCACCTTTACAACAACTTTTGAGAGCTTATTTCTGAGACTCTGGAGTTCAAACTGAATTTTACTTCTATCACTATCCAGAAAGACTTGCAGTTTCCTTTCATCTAAAACATTCACATCCTGTGGCGAGCACAAAGCAATTTTAAAATTATATGCAATACAATTATACAAATAATGTAAATAAAGCAGAACGTGTTTTACCTTGTCCTTCAGTTTCAATTTAGGGGTTTGCAGAATTGATTCTTTTACTGTACGAGCATCAATGGCAAGTTGTGAGTCCTGTATTGTTTTCATGTCAAGTGTTATAACTATTTTCGCCTTCAATGATTCTTGAACCGCCTTTACACTCTTGGCTATCTACAGACCAAAGAGACAGTCGAGTAAAAAAATCAAGCTAATACTTTCCAGCAAAGCTAAAACAATGAAAACGTGTACATGAAATTAATTTTTAAACCTAAAATCCATAGATTTTTAATTCCATGACAGTAGCAGAATATCTCTACCTGTACTTGCATGCTAATCAATTCATGTAGATGTCAACTTACCTGCCCTAAAAGTGTTTTCTCAACGCGACCTTTCACCATTTTTGCGAGTATAACATTATCATCACACTCAAGTACTGCAGTGATAATTGGGGTACTAATTCTTTTTGCAGCATTTATTATTTCTTTTATCCGAGGAACTCCAAGCGTAACATCTATTGTGAAGTTAAGAAACACAAAGTTCAAACCAAGCAATGAAATTGATTGTTATATTGGTTGAGCATCAAACATTAGAAGGATACTCATGCTAGCAACTCCAGCGAAGTGGAAAGTTTTTAATGTCATCTGTGTCCCTGGCTCTCCAATACTCTGAGCTCCAATTGCACCTATTGCACTTCCAGATTCTATTTTCTTTGAATGATAACGGGTGACGCATGTTTTCAAGAAAGCCTAAAAATAAACAAGGCAAGATACCAGATTCATATCATGTTAATTGACAATAACATACAAGACAATTATATTACAATAGTTTAGTAGGGGGCAAACTGCAACCACAGTTTAACGATTATATATAATAAATACTAAAATTGCTGATGCATATAGTCGCTTGCAAGCTTCCTTTTTGCATAGAAAACAAATGAAAATACTGCAAAAATTCTTTCTAGCCTTGAACAATTCATTAAAAAATGAAGAGCTTATTGTCTAGGAATAAACTACACTTCAATCTCTCAACATTTTGATCCTGAATTTCGAGCCTATAGGAACTCAGGTATGACACTCCCAATGATGAATCATTATGTCCTCAAGAGCACGGGAAATCATGGGTGGATGTGGTGAAGATTCTCAAATGAAATCGTGGTCACAGAATTCGAGGTAAATTAAAGTCAGCTGTACCTATATGCCTTTTTCTCAAAGGCAAAGAAAATCTAGAAGGAATTCATTAAAACAACTCTATGGTGTGCAATGCAGTTGTGCTTCTTTTTTTTTAACTCAACACAAGACAACTATCCATAAGTTCAAACAAGTTACTCTTTCTGTAATTAATTTACTACATTATTGTGAGAAGTCTCTGTCATGAGTTGGATTATTTTAAACGGTGTGAATTCCAGGAAGCAGCAATGCATCAAGAGTCATTGGGAGTGGTTGATAGGGAGATAATTTTTTATTTCTTGCACAGCTTCAATGTGGGACTACATCAAGTTTAAAGTTCAGATTCTAGGGAAAGAATCGCTCGATACTTTGATGGTGGATAATGCTAATTCCATGGACCGATCTGCCTTGGCCAGTCATGAATCAAATGAAAATTAAGGGGTTGCTGCAACAAATTCTGTGAACTCGGGGAAATCCGAAGGATGAAACCAAGTGACGGAGACCCTATTTAGAGTGGTTACTGCCCCCAAGATAAATCGTGAAATTCATCTAAAAATTCAGAACTAACTTTAAAGGGTCTTATTCTTTAAGAAATGCCAATGAGTGCTACCAAACACGATTTTTGATCACTACTTGCAGGGGCGGAGTGAGAGGAGTCCTGTGGGTCACATGCCCCCACTGAAGTTGCTTTTTATTAAATCATTTTTATTTTGAGTAAAAATTGCCATTTCAAAACCATTCATTTGCTGCTTCAGCTTTTGTTCCCCTCTAGCACCAAAACTCAGAAAAATTCCCCACACCCCCACCAGTTCCCCTATACTCCATTCCGAAATTATGTCACCCCCCAAAAAAAACCACCCCTTCAAAATTCAAACCCCGTCCCATCCAAAATCTCCAAACCATCACCAACCCAACCCCTGACTCGTTCTCTCATTCAATCCATTATCCCAATTTCAGCCCTCCGTTTGAGTGTGGTTTCTCCAATTTCCAACCATATTTCACCTTTGGCCATTCGGCAGAAAGCCATTATGGCTGCCCTTAGTTTTTTTGCTAGTTTTCTGTAACAATTAATTTCAGTTTGTATCGTTAGGCATAGTATATTTATATTTAATTTGAGTGAATTGCAGAAAATGATGTTTTTCAAAACATGAAAATCCGTAAGGAACATTTGTAAAAAATTGAGGCAGATTAAAATTATTATGTATTGCCTTGTTTTAAGAGAAAACATTGTGCGCTAGTAATCTATTTCCTGGCTGTGCCACTGACTACATTTTTTTTTTTTTATAACCGTAGATGTCCAGGCCAGCTTGCGCGCACCTCGACTAATTCCGGGGGGCCATAAAGTTTACGGTCGGGTACTCACCTCAATGTCCCTGGGGGGAATACCACTGACTACTTGAATTAGCAATAAATGCTGATTTTTTTTTGAACCCCACCCCACCTATGTCATTGATGAAACCAGTAAGTTTTCAGAAAATACTTGTAACTTGCAAAAGTTCAAATTACCCGGAGCTGCTGGGAAGTAATTCCAGATATATTTGAAGCAACATTTTCAAGATATCCAAGTTGTTCGCTTCCATGTTGTCCTCCATCAAGTTTTAGGGCTTGAATTGTGTTCCCCATGTCTTCGTATTTGCTCGTAATGAATTTTGATAATGAAGTAGCAAAGGCATTTGAGCACCCCTGACTTTCTTCAATGAACTTCGTTAACGCATTTGACCACCCCTCTTCAGGAGTCATATCATGCCCTGAAATATTAATCAATTGGCAGAGTTCTGAAGCAGATAAGCTGTTTTGTTCCAATGCGGGACATGTTGCCTGTTTTAGACATAAGAGAAGACATAAAAAAGTTCACCATCAAGTAATGGGTTAAAATAAACGACTCTTTTATTAGAGTAAGTAAGAGTTACTTTCAACACAAGTAACTTTTTTACTTGGAAAGTAAGAAAATTAACATATGCAAACATGTTTGGAAACAAAAATTACCAAAAGTAACTTTTACTTT
Source organism: Fraxinus anomala (assembly GCA_903798345.1). NCBI lineage: Eukaryota > Viridiplantae > Streptophyta > Magnoliopsida > Lamiales > Oleaceae > Fraxinus > Fraxinus anomala. The sequence goes on from CAIGRN010048778.1 coordinate 9,068, forward strand.
TTTTAAAAGCTTAGCCAAACATGCACTGTTACTCAATAAAAATTGCAGATGAGTATCAAAAGGTGATACGACCTTGACTTTCATAAATAATCTTTCGAAATTTAGGGGGCATCCTGTTTTCTCTTCCATCTGAGAAGGATCCATACCATCATCACCATACACAAACTGAACAATATTTGCACTAGCATTTCGCACTGTACTGTCATAATGAATAGACAAATCCTCCAAAGCTTTCATAAGTCTACGAGACATATACCCCGTGTCAGCAGTTTTAACCTGCAACGATTAAAAGGTAAACATAACAAATTCATATAGCATCACATAAATAGTATTGTACAAACATGCGAAAAATCACCCATGAAAGACGAACCATATGAAAAACAATTGAAAGCCTTCAAGTACAGATAAAAAAAAAGATATAAACGCAATGAACTAAACCTACAAATTGATGATTTCCATCCATGAAATATCAGCCATAACTCAGACTTGGGAAATCCTTGCTTCCAGAAAAGACCCATAGATAATAATTTCCGCTGGTCTTATCACATGTATTCTGACAGGAAATTTTCGATTTTCGTTTTTCATTCTAGCTCAGCGAGAATTATGCAAACTGATTCAGATTATTTCAATAATTGAGAATGAGAAGTGACTAAAGAATAATAAATATTTTTTAATTTTGAGAATAGTACCTTGACAAATCATAATTTTTTGGTTTTTACCCTAAATGTTTCACTAAAATTTCCATTTTCCAACTTACATCAACTAAGGAAACTTGGCCTCATTTAAATGATGTCGTAATTGCAAAATAAATAAAAAAACGAAGAAAGGTAAAGGGAAGCTGTTGGCCTTTTCCAATCATAAAAAGTCAACTGTCATCAAGAAAGTCTTCAAACGATAGACTATACAACTTCTAAGCATCTAATCTTCATTTCTATTACAGCTTACAATCTTTTACGTCCACAATAAACTATTACCATCCAATCCAAGATCAGAAACCATATACATTGAGGAACAAGAACCTCAATATGTAGTAACTGATTGGAAAAGGATCCACATTTAATGTTACAAGGAAGCTATTGATGTCAATTCCATGGTAGGGTATTAATTGTTGTAGAAACACAATCAGCCAATTCTCAATCTGTCATATTAATGGACTCTTGGTCAACAAGGGTCAATGTAATTATGTGCATTGCAAAATTCAGGTACAAAAAGAAAGAGAGACGAAGGTAAGAATCTCAATACATTAAATATTAAAACTATATACTGGGTACTTCTCATGTAAAATGAAACTAAGTAAAGCAAAACAAATCATCCATACCGCTGTATCTACAAGGCCTTCTCTTCCTCCCATTGTATGGAAAAAGAATTCAGTTGCAGTTAAACCAGTGTAAAATGAATTCTGAACAAATCCTTTAGCCTGAATTTAATAAAGGAAGACAAAATTTAGCATCAAAAATAACATTCACGGCTTTAAAAATTAAGTTCATGTTAGTAGTATATCTTAACAAGTCAACAAACAATAAAGATTATCAACAACTATAACATACAAATTTTTGAATGCTTAGGCACTTGTAAAATCAGAAATGGAGTCTACTATGGCCAAAATTAAATGCACTACATGACAAGTTGTGAGGAACCCAAAGCAACTAAATAAACCCGTGTGAACCAGCTTGACAACACAAGTACAAAGAAGAAATGGCTTTTGGTAGAATAATTAAGCATGTCTCTCTCCAGAGCAGCAGGCTAAAAGTTTATCATGCTGGCATTGGAACGGGGATGCAAAGTGAATTATATCTAGCCCCTCATTTGGTGAGGATTAAATTCAGATTAAAATTTCAAGTCAAAGTCAACTATTAATTTTGAACATGTTTGAGCCCTATTTTTTGGAAATAATGCATTTTGGAATAGTATTTTAATGTAAAATGTATGGTTAAAAAATAAGAAAAAGTTATGGATTTGCGTGTAATATTATTTTATTGGAGAATGTGTGGATTTAAATAAGAGGGAAAAAAGTATATTTTGGAAATATTGGGGACCAAACAAGGGCTTTAAACACACATTTCATCAACTTTTATCAAAATTTACTAAAAATCTGATTTTAATCTAGGGCCTAATAAGTTACAAAAGTATAAAGTTGCATACAAATTATTATGCCCAGCTAGCATAAGTTCCTTATAAATTCCGTAAGTATTCGTTTATAATAATTCATAAAGCCTTTAGCTGTGTGACAGGAACAGTAAGATATAAGAACAATTTAGACATTTGAACAATGTCCAATTCAACCAACCATTCTAAGTGTTATGGTGAGTGCACTCAACCCAGTCAGTACCAAACAAATTTTGATCTGCCTTGAGAAGTTAATTTAGATCCACTATCAAGTTAATGCAGATCCAATTATAATCTACCATACCAATCAGTCTGCCATGTCACTTCCTATAAGTCCCAACTAACAGACTATCGTGAAATGAAAGAACCAAAATCCTTCATTTAACCTTAATTCTAATGGGCCTTGCCAGTCTCCTATCACTTTTTTACGAGTGTCACTCACAACCATATAATTTCAACTTGTTTGATTTTCTTGTAAGCACCAATTATAAAAGTTCGCTTCTTGCTCATCACAACCAATCAAAGACACGCAAGACAAAAGCAGATGTCCTTAACCATAGAAATACTGTAATAGGATATATTTCAATTTCTTTTTCAACAGCATACAGTAAATAAATATTTGAATTCACCCCCCTAAAATAAGAACCTAAAGATCAAATTTTTATTCATCTCCTGTACATCACAAACAATATTTCTAGAATTTGTCACAATCAATAGATTATTACTTCAAAGCACTCGTGTTTAAAGTTGCATGATTTATTGCCATGAAATAAACATGTCATGCAAATCAGAAAGAAGATCATAGGAATAGGGAAATAAGGGGAAAATATTAATGTGAAACAGATAGGAAAATAAGCAAGGCAGGCTCAGTTTTTCTCCTGAAGAACTCAAAGAACAATAAACACAAGCAAATGAATTCTGGCACAATGCAGACAAAAATTATGACAACTAAAAATACATAAAGGGACTTACATTTGGGTCCACTGCCTTTTTTGCAAAATGAGGAAGAGTTCGATCTATGAATCCATTAGGAGCTCTACGACCTCCAACAATTTGCTGACCAACACATGCAATCATCTGGCAGATATTGATAGGAGATCCTTTGGAACCACATTGTGACATGATCAGCGGGCTATTTCTCCAATTTAGATGTTGCATACAAACCTATCAAAACCAATCCGCATCAGAACTAGTAGAACTGAGTTTAAGAGAAAATTTTACTTTGTGAAGAGACAACACACAAATCTAACAGTCATTGAGTACATTTGAGTCAAATATAGATGACTTGATAATATGGAAAAAACGCATAGGAAGTTTCGAGAGAATGCAATATTAGAGATTCAACATGGAAGCTGAGTTCAGTCCCATATGTAGTGGACAACAGATAGTAAGAGTCTAAGGTAGATCTATTGAGGCAGACGTGCATAAAAACATCTTTGTCTACAGTCTTGACAACGATAGTCATACACCTGAGTTCATTTCCAGAAACTAATCTTGAGGCAGAAAGGATTTAAAATGATTGCAGCCTAATTTCCTCCTCTGGTTACCCCATGCTGGGATAGACTATCCTCTAATATGGCAAAAGAAGGGAATGAACACCCAGTTTTACCCGAGAGGAGGAATGATACATATATAGACACCTGATAAGATATTATTCACCAAAAAAGTACAGGTCCCTTATTTTGTTTCCTCATTCCACACATTCCCAAACAATCTTTTGTATTCAGCTATTCCTCATTGCATTCACATCATTTCAAATTATTAAGACTCAAACACAGTGCAAACAGTTTAACACACTTGGAGCACAAAGAAGTCACGTTGCCACGTGCCATGTACAGCAACTAACCTTTCCACGAGTAGGTACATCTAAACTGGATGAGACAACAGAAAATAGGTAAAGAAGTAATCAAGACAAAAGTGTCTGCGGAAGTGGTTGCGAGGTAAGCCAAAATATACCCATTCACAGTATAACTAGTATTTAAGAAATCAAAAAAACAAATGTATAGAAAATTAAAAAACACGCTCTTACATTGCCAGTTTCTTCTCGAATTTTGTTTAATACAGAGGTTATTTGAGCTTCAAGGGTTTGAGCAGCATCACATCCAGTTTTCAACTTAAGCCGTCCATGCTCATATTCGTGTATGAACTCATCACACTTCTTATACTCTTGAGAAATTGTATTTTTCTTCTTTTCATTCAGTTCATTCCCAGGTTGGACATCATCAATTCCAATGGAAAACCCATGATTTCCTATCCATCGAGCACTGCAATGTCACAAACAATCAACAATATACTAATATGTCCTTTTTTCTGCTTTGGTTAAGTCAAAACTGTAACAACGATCAATAAAAGAAAATAATTTATTTCCCTTGGCAAAACGGTCTCCCTTGAAGTGCAAAACTAAGACAAAACCCTCGTTTAGCACTATATTTGCTTTTCCTCTACATCACCCCAACCCCCAACAAATCACCAAGGGTTACATTCAATCATTAGCTAAGTTCTCAATCTCCAATGGATTACCAAACAATAATCACCTTTCTGAACACCCCCAGCCCAAAACACATAAGAAAAAGAGGAGAAGAAAAGAAACTTGGATTCATATGAACCTTTAAATTGGAAGAATAACTTCTAGAATCCTATTCCTCAACTAGAAGATCCAGTGCTTGCTTGGCTAAGTTGTAAGTGCTTATAAACAATGAGTCCCAAGGAATGTGTAGTTAAAAAGTTGATAAAATTGCGGATCCCAAGTAATGTGTGGTTAAAAATTATGTTTGAACAGCTTATAAACTTGAATTTTTTTTGCCAAACATGCAGCTAATGTTCCTGTGCAGTGCTCAGAGAATTTCACAAGACAAGGTGTAAGGTTTTTACAAAGATTTGCTGTCTTCCTCTGTGTGTCAAGTAAAGAAAAGCTATAGCATGCTGCTTCTGTATTTTAGAAAGTGCTCTAAACAAGGATCGTGCCTAAGACAGCAGAATATGTAGTAGCATAGAAACTTAATGACTGTTAGCCTAGACAAACCAAAAGAGCTTTGGTGTAATTCTGGGAAATGATAAGCAATGTTGTCAAAACTGGACCTAACCAGCCAATTCAATTAGATTAACCGGGAACCTGTCCAGTTTTAGGTAAATATATCCCCAAGAAAAGTTGGAACCGTTGAAGCAAGGCAAGAACCGGAATCCGTCCAGTTCACCTTTTATTTTTATTTTTTAAATATTACTTTACCACCAGTTCCTTTGACCTTTTACCTTTTCCAGGATGATGCCTAATGCAAATTAATTGTTAGTCTTAGTCAAAGAGTCATTGTCTAGTTTTACGCAAAGTCTTTGTTCCAATTAATTGTGTTTTAAAACCTGTTCAGTCAAAGAAGTTTATTAGTTTTCCTAGAGTAATTTATTTTAAAACTAAATGTACTAGCCATGGATGACTTTGCAATGTTATTATTGATGGAGGAAGCTGTGAAAATATAGTGTCACAAGAAAATGGTGTCACAGTTGAAACTTAAAGTTCAACCTCATCTAAAGCCCTAATGCATAGCATGGTTCAAGAAGGGAGGGAGGCAAGGTAAAAGTGATACATCAATGTCTTGTTCTTTTCTCTATTGGAAAATCTTACTCGGACAAAGTTTTATATGATGTGGTCGAGATGGAGGCATGTCATCTATTACTAGGAAGGTCGTGGCAAAAGGACAATAAAACTATCAATCATGGGGAAAAGAATGTTTATGCCTTCTACAAGGATGGCATCAAAGTAGTACTTGTTTCAATAATGATGAAGACTTTTCCAAGTCTAAAGCAACTAATGGACATTCTTATTTAAACCTGCAGGAATTTCTGGCTGAATTTGAAGCTGAAGGAGTTGATTATGTTCTATTGAAGAAAGAAGCAAAAGGTGATCAGCAAGTTATACCTTCTGAAATACGCACTCTTTTTGAAGAATTTGCAGGTACTTACCCATCAGAATTGCCCTCAAGTTTGCCTCCTAATCGAATTATTCAACATCATATTGATCTAGTACCTGGAGTTAGCCTACCAAATATGCCACACTATTGAATGAGACATAAAGAGCATGAAGAACTTCAAAAATAGGTTGAAGAATTGCCTTAAAAAAGGGGTTTGTTCGGAAGTCAATCAGCCCATGTGCGGTTACAACCCTCTCAACTCCAAAAAATATGGTACGTGGAGAATGTTTATTGATAGTCGAGCTATCAATAAAATTACAAAAAAAGTACAGACTCCCAATCCCATGCATGGAGCTAAGTTGTTCTCGAAAATTGATCTAAAAAGTGGCTACATCAAATTCGAATCCATGAAGGTGATGAATGGAAGACTACATTCAAGACAAAAGGAGGACTTTACAAGTGGAGGGTGATGCCCTTGGGTTTATCAAATGCTCCTAGTACTTCCATGTGTTTGATGAATCAAGTCCTAAAGGCATTTATTGGAAAGTTTGTTGTCTATTTTGACGATATCTTAATCTACAGTCAAAAGAAAGATACTCATTTGTTACACTGGAGGAAGGTTCTCAATGTTTTGCAAGAAGAAAAGCTCTATGCCAACTTAAAGAAATGTCAATTTATGACCGACTCTTTGCTATTTTGGGGATAAAATGTCAGTTCCAAAGGGATTTAAGTGGATGAAAGTAAGGTTGAAGCAATAAAAAGCTTGACAACACCACCTACAATTGCTGAAGTTCGAAATTTCCATGGCCTAGCTTCATTTTTACAGGCGTTTCATCAAGAATTTCAGCAGTATAATTGCCCCAGTTACTGATTGTTTGAAGAAGCGCATATTTGAGTGGTCAAGTGAAGCTGAAAGAAGTTTCCAGCAGGTTAAAGAAATGCTCGTTTCAGCACCTGTCTTAGCTTTGCCAGATTTTGAAAAGGTATTCGAAGTGGAAAGTGATGCATCTGGAATTGGTTTTGGTGCTATCCTTAGTCAACAAGGAAAGCCTATATCATTTTATAGCAAGAAACTAAATGATATGAGGAGAAGGTATAACACTTACAATCAAGAATTTTATTATATCGTTCAGGCCCTTAAGCATTGGCAGCATTACCTAGTGTTACAGGAATTTGTTTTACATTTAGACCGTGAAGCATTGAAACATATCAACAGCCAAAAGAAGTTGAAAAAGAGGCAAGCATCTTGGGTTGAATTTTTACAAAAATTCACTTTTATAATTAAGCACAAGTCTGGAGCAAGCAACAAAGTAGCAGATGCACTTAGTCAGAGGACCATGTTATTGACAAATGAATGTTAATATCGAAGGGTTTGATTCTTCCACAGATATGTACCCTACTGATCCTTTCTGGTTCAATTTGGAAAGATTGTAACAGCGAGCAGCCAAAAAATTATTTGTTGCACGACAGTTTCCTGTTTTAAGGCAATCAACTTTGCGTATCAAATTGTTCTTTAATGGAAAGAATCATTCAAGACATGCGTGATGGAGGCTTGGGAGGACATTTTGGGCAAGACACATGACATTGTTGAGCAAAAGTTCTTTCGGCCCAAGATGAGGTGTGATATGTATAGATTTGTTGAAAGATGTCTAGTATTCCAAGAACCAAAAGGAAAAATACAGAATATAGGTTTGTACACCCCATAACCGGTTCCAACAGCACCTTAGGAAGAAGTATGGATATCGTGTTGGGATTACCTAGAAGTCAGAGAGAAAAATGAATTCTATATTTGTGGTTAATCGATTTTCAAAGATGAACCATTTCATTAGTTGCAAGAAAACTAGTGATGCATCAAATGTGTCTTCTCTTTATTTCTGAGAAATTATGCATTTACATGGCGTACCTAATTTTATAATTTAAGACCATGATTCAAAGTTCTTATTGCATTTTTGGAGATCTCTGTTGAAGAAACTGGGAACCAAGTTGCAATACAACAGTTCTTACCATCCTCAAACAGATGGGCAGACCGAAGTTGTTAATAGGAGTTTAGGAAATTTTTTAAGATGTCTGGTCAGGGAATATCCAAAACAATGGGATTTGGTCATTGCACAAGCAAACTTTTCTTATAACTATTCCAAAAACCGAACTACAGGAAAGAGCCCGTTTGAGATAGTATATGGTAAGCAACCTGTCCATTTTTATGATTTGTTTCCAATACCAAATTCTGGAAAAACTAAGTGAAAGAAAGGCTGATAAAATGAATGAGTTGCGTGACTACATTAAGTTGAAAATTGAAGAGTTGAAATCCAAGCACAAAGAAAATGCAGACAAAAGATGGAGGGTCCAAAGCTTCAAAGAGGGTGATATGGTGATGGTCTATCTATGTAAAGAGTGGTTTCCAGCAGGCACATATTCTAAACTCAGTAAAAAGAAAATTGAGCCATACAAAGTCCTTGAGAAAACTGGAGAAAATGCCTACAAAATCAACTTGCCACAAAACTTGGGGATACATCCAACATTCAATGTTTCAGACTTGTATTTTCATCATGGAGAAGATTCAGCTGATACCTAGAACTCTCTTAAAGGTTTTTTTTTCCAGATTTTCCTTAAGAAATCTTGCCTCCAACGGTGTTTGGAGTATTTTAAATTTGGTTACTTCACTTGTTTAAGGTTCAGCTTGCATTAATGCAAGACCGGTTTTCAAAACATCGATGATAAGTCATAAGACAGGTCTTAGTGAAGGAATGAACAGTCAAAAACAAAGCAGTTATATACAGGAAGAGTTTGCCAACAGGAAAAAGAGAAGCTTGGAACAATGCCTTTGCAGCTACTTGAAGCACTGATCAATTCAGACTTATTTAACTATCATCAAATCGACATCCAACAAGCCAATTCAAATTCAAATTTGACACTAATGAATCTGCATTAGAATACGAAGTTAATATGACAAAGAGTTAAATTATTTAATAAACTAAAACCAACATCACGATTTATTATAACAAGTCACCCAAATCAGTGGTTCATGATCAAATAAATAAAGAAGTGGATAAACTGACACATTACGGTGGAAGTGAAGCTTCGAAACATAGTTGACTTGTTGGTTTTTAATATTTTCGGAGGGATGCAATTTCTGGGTTGTAAAAGCATTGAACACCAAGAGGGCAACAGCAGATTACAGCTGTTAAAACGCACCTTAACTTCGCCAATCGATTCATACACACTGCAGCGGCATGTGAATTATAATCCCTGAGAAGAACCGAGAAAAGGCCATCCTTGTTTCCATTCCCTATTTCAATGTCACAAGAATGAGTACGTAAATAATCTAATATCCAGTTGTTTCAAGCAATAGCTTAGAGAAAAGCAAAAATAAAAAATAAAAAAATCTATTAGGGTATCAATCGGGGCAGAGAATCTAAATGCGCAACACTGGCCATTGGTGAGACCACAAAAGTCTCTGTACAAGAATTTATTAAGAAAAGTAAGCAACTGCAGGATAAGATTCAAAACATTCTATATACTTCAAATACTACTCTGAAAGATCAAATCATTCTCAATTGGATTATTCAGAGTTGAGCATTTAGTCATCTCCAGCGTATTGTAAACCACAATCTCCTGGTGCAAATTCTTTTTGTTACAATTTCCATTGTGCACTTCAAGTCGAATGAACCGAGCTTACAGATTTTCATATACTGTTATGAGAAGTTTTCATGTTTGAACAACTAAATGCTGTCTGCAATCAACATGCTATCTGCCACACACATAAATTTTTTATTTTCTACATAAACCCCCCAAGTACCTAAGCTGATGCGTGGGTCCACAAATTAAACAATTAAGTTCGGTTGGCTTTCTACTTTTCAAACAAGTATGATAGAATTCAGAATCAGATTCTACAAATTTGATGCTGAATTTTTTAGTTTACATTGATCTCAGTTATAAACAACTGGAAATTCAAATATTTTACTACTATGGAGAGTATTCAATCAAATGCTGATCAAGAAAAGCATGACTTC
>CAIGRN010048780.1:0-11489 GCA_903798345.1 Fraxinus anomala
CAAATAACGTCGAACAAAGTCAAGACTCTTCTCTAAAACCATAGGTTCCAAAATAGCCAAAAAATATACCTGATGAATCTGAATAAGTTTCTTCAGGAGTCTGCGAGTAGCTACACTAGCTACACCTCTCACATTCCAGATGAATCAACAAATTTGATGGAAAAAAAATGTCATACAAAATTCTTAAAATTTCAAACCAAATGTGTTAATAGTTTTCTATTTTGAGAAACAATTTTTCAAAAACACATTTTTTGCAATATTAAAATAGATCTTAAAAATGGAAAACTTAAAATGGACTTAAAACTCAAAACTGATAACCGAAACACAAACCAAACAGGCACTAAATTTTTTAGATGAATTGTAGAAAACTTCAAGTCTTTCATTTTTGTTAAAAAAAAACTTATTAACCAGGAAAATCGAACACAATTGTTCGGTTCACGATTAAACCAGTCAATTTAATTGTTTATTCATTGATTTTTTTAGTTAATATACTGTAATTTGACCGAATTTGAAGCTTGTTCCCAATTTTTTCATTTATACCGGCTAGTGTGATCCGATTTTTATAACATTGATTTTGACACACCATGTCACTGTTTTTGTAAAATTTGAACACAATCAATATTTTATTTGGATATGCACAAAGTACTCTAAAAAGACTTGATATTTCGTTATTACATCGTTGTATGCATTATGTACATGGGAATGTGTAAAAAATTTTACTAATTTCATTGCTCTTATAAATTTTTTTATTCCAAAATCCTATTTTTTTTTTTTTTTAATATTTTACAATAAACTTTGTAACGCGTGTTACATTTTATAATATTATATTATATTACACAATATGTTATAATGTTGAACACAATCAAGTAAAATAATAAAGCAAATAATGTATATTGATGACATAGTGAAATAGGAAAGCAAATATGGTGTATTGATATAATTAGTTTGTTACCATTCCAATAAAAGTTAGAGCGACACTATAGGATCAAAATTGTATCTATTGTGGAAAAAGTTGTGATTTCAAATCATTTTCCTTTCACACAAATACTTCTTATTATGGTACCAGAGCATCGATTTCTGATATCCTAAAGAAAATTTCAAATTTTAGTCACCATGGGAGACGAGAACAACCCAAACTCAACAACTACAATCATCCGCTGTATATCCACCAATCAAATCAGATCTCGTATGACAAACTTCTCATTGAGGGGAACTAGAGCACATGGAACCACTCCATGACTATGGAATGATAAATTAGTCAGCAACATATGTTTCAAACCAGAAATGCAGTAATTTAAAATGTGGCCAAGATGGACATAGCATAAAAAACTGTCGGGCACATTTGAAGTGCACTTACGGTCTGTGGAAAGGCCGCTGGTTGATTTCTATTATTTTAAAACCCCACAGTCAACCGAAAAGATTGGCATATCCAACGCCTTCCCTTTCCACTCGAGCAGTACTGCCAACAAATCCTATATATATTTAGAAATAACATGTCTTCAATGGAAAATTATGAGGGTAATTGCTCAACTCATGATGAACTTTCAGGCAAAGTTCTTTGCTTCTCTTCTCAAGGTAAGAAAATAAAATGGATCCTTGATAGTGGAGCAACTGATCATATTGTTTGTAACCGTGAACTACTTACAACGTCGAAAGTAATAACAAAATAGTAGAACTACCAGATTCTCTCATGCTATGTATTACACACGTTTGTCGAAATTTATTCTCATTCAGTTTGGTTCTTGATAATGTTATGTGTGTCCAGGTCTTTCATTTAAACCTCATTTCCATCAGTAAACTTACACACTACTTTTGTATCACCGTGTTTCTTACTCATTTTTGTGCAATACAAGACCTACGCTCGGGGAAGATGATTGGGATGGGAACTGAATGGGAAGACCTCTACTACCTTGATCAACCTAATAAATCCTCATATGATTTAGCCCCTGTTTGTCTACCATTTTTTCAAAACATTGTTTGCTACAGTAAGATTCTTTACTACATATTCACTCAATAAAATATTCTACACACAAACTAATCAAGTTACTTTAAATTTCAACCACACATTCTCCAAAAAATACTATTCATTACTCAATTTTCAACACAATAATGAATGACAAACAAAGCCTTATAGTAACGGAGAAGGTGGCAAGGAAGGCATCAATGCCTTGGACATCCTTCAGATACATTGTCCTTTTTATTTCCCTTTATTGATAGGAATAAGTTTTGTAATGCACTTAATTGCTTGGTGGTCCTTTGATTTCCTGCAAGTGCACGAGATCGTGAACAAATAATAAAGTGATGAATAGAGTGTCGAACCCACGAGGACTACGTATTTGATCGAATTAAAATTAATTGCAACTTTAATCGAATAGCAAACAAATTTTGTGATTCTTAATACTAATCCCTAAATTATCTATTAAACTAATAAAAGTAAGTAAATGTGTTTTTCAAATATGTGAGATGCATTAATGCTAAGATGTCGAATCCTCTTTATTATTCCATTTTTAGTGTAACAATTAAAGTGACAATTTGAAATCATTTATGTTGGTTAATGCTACTAATTTAATTGAAAGTCTCACTCGATAGCGATCAAATTTATTCCTCTCATGTGAATGTATTAACAAGCACTAGAACACCTATTAAAAATATATAAAGCACAGAGGTATATCTCTATCATCTACCGAACCTTACAATGTTTATTATAATGTGTTTAAATTCTATTGTCTCTCTCAATAACAATAAAATTCACTAACAATTCAATTGTTGATCAAGCAATTGAAAAGAACGATAAAAACGATAATAAACATCCACAAATCAAATCAAAATAAAGTCAAAATAATTAATTAAAAACTAAAAATATCATAACAATTGTTCATCTCATCCTAACAATGTATAAAATTAATCTAACATATCGAAATTATAAGAAAAACTAGTCGACAAAATAATTAATTAATATTAAAAATTTCTAAACAAGGGTTCATCTCATCCTAACAATATATTAAACTAGCCTAATATATCGAAATTATAAGAAATCATATTTAAGTGAAAAGATATAACCCGAATTTTTAATAAATTGAGAAGATGAAGATGAATTTTGAAATATTGAATCTCTTCAATGGTTTTTTGATGAATCTCCACTGCGCCTTCTCTTCTTTATCCAAAAATTAGGTTTGAATCTTCACTTGATTGAATTCTTGCAAATTCCCATCAATTCTCTCACAAAAATTATGAATTTTTCTCCTTTGATGATAAAAATTATTGAATATTGGAGTATGAGATGTATATGAGAAGTTCTCCATATGTATTCTGCTGTTCTTTATTTGTAAAAGTCGAAAATTAGTTGAAAATTACTTCCAAATTGGTTTCTCAAAGAGTTCTAATCGAATAAGGAAAGTTATTTTCGCGCGCGGATTTTTTATCACTGCACATCGGTCTGTAGTTTGGCTATAACTTTCTCTCTCGATATCCGATTGAAACAATTCAAAGTGAGTTGGAAAGATAAATCAAATGGCTACAACTTTACTAGAAATAGAAATTTCTCAATTCGAACGTTTACTATGTAAAATATGTGTCTCAATATTCGACTAAAAATCTTGAATATAACTTGTGCGATTGGAAATTGATTTTAATCGTATTTCATTCCTTTTTGAATTCTAATTCCATCCAATTGTCTCCTAACAATATTCAAAGTATCATTTCGTGGTCCGAATCAACTATTGAATTTACAATTTGGTTCTCAAACTTTGAATTTTGTCATTTTCACCATTTTTCACTTATTTCTTTCAATTTCTCGTTTAACCATTGAGTTTTACCTATATAATATAAAATAAACAATTTAGAATATATTTTATCTTTTTAGACCCCCGAATAAGTGTATAAAATACACTTATCACTTGGTATACCTCAGCAAAATAAACTAACCCATATTTGACGATCATTATTTTTAGGCTCTTTTTTCTACTCTTTTTAACCATATTCACATAATAAAATATTTTACACATAAACATAAAACTGTTACCAACATTTTAACCATTTTCTTAAAAATTACTATTCAAAACACCATTTTTCCAAAAAAAAAAAAAACGATTGTCAAACAAGGGCTAAATTGATATTTTTCCTTGCACACTATTTCTAGTAAATTATATTTTGAGAAATTACATGTTGTGGCATACCCCTAGCAAAACAAACTAGATTGGATTTTTCCTTGCGTAATATTTCTAGTAAAATATATTTTAAAAATTACATGTTGATATTTGGGGTGTTACCATATTGCATATGTTTCCTGGTTCAATGTTTTCTCACCACAGTTCATGATTTTACTAGATGGACGTGGATTTACTTGATGAGTTATAAATTCGAAACTCAAACTCACCTAATCAATTTCCTTAATTTGGTTGAAACTCGGTTACACACTAAAAGACCATCATCTATCCAAAGGCATTATCCATCAAACTAGTAATGTTGATACTCCACAACAAAATGCAGCGATTGAACATAAACATACACTTAATAAACAGGGCACGAGCTTTGCTTTTTCAGTCTCGCCTTCCTAAAACCTTTTGACATCTTCATTTTAACTGCCAACTACCTTATAAACCGCTGGCCTACACCAGTTTTGCAAAGAAAAACACCTGACGATTAGCTATTTAATTCAATACCCAATTACTCACATCCACGGGTGTTTGGATGTTTGTGTTTTGCTTCTACTCATGCACAAAAGCCATCCAAATTTGACAAATATCCAAAATGTTGCATTTTTCTTGGTTATGAGAAAAAGGGACACCAAGTATATGATCTTCAGCTTCACAATGTTTTTGCGTCTAGTGATGTTAGTTTCTTCGAAATTGAGTTTCCTTTTAAACACAAATTGAGTCCAATGACTATTTTTATGACGATATCACACCACAAAGTCCCGTCAAGACACTCGCCTACTTCAACAAAGACGTCCACACCTGTTCCTAGTCATGTCGTCACTTCACAAGACCAACCAAACCACCTAATTTTCTTCAGAATTTTCATGTGGAAGCAACTCTCCCGTCTTGGCCTGGGCAATCATATGCCTCTTGCATAGCCACAACATCAAGTACGCCATACAACCTCTCAATTCTCTTCTTATGATCGATTACTCGCCTTCCAAAAAATCTCTAGTCGCCTCCTTAATTATCACAAAAAACCAAATAGTTTCTTACACGCCATGAAAGATCCTAAATGGCGTCCAGTCATGCATAATGAAATTCAATCATACATTAACGTTTATGCCACTCCCACCTGGCAAGAATTATAGGATGTTAATTAGTATGCAAAGTGAGCTAAAATCTAATGGGAACCATAACGCTTTACAGGGCTCGTTTGGTTTCTAAAGGATATAGTCAAATTGAATTGAGTTGATTATGGAGAAACTGTCCCAATTGCCAAGCTAGTAACTAAGCGCGTTCAAGGATGGCATCTCCACCAACTTGACGTCAACAATACGTTCTTGCATGGTGATCTTGATAAAGACTGTATACATGTCACTGCCTAACATTTCCAAATACAAAAAACGGATCAAAGTTCTCCAATCAAAATGTCATACACGCTCTAAGTAAAGGCACCAAACATATGTATTAAATGACATACTTAACTTCTTACTTACATCAATGCTGGAGAAATCGGACAAGTTCGGCTTATATACAAGGTCGGAAAAGCAAGGTAAGGTGGGTATGTTCCTTGCTCATAATGTTACGTATATTATGTATAAAATACCAGGCACCTTATGTTGGCCCCCGTAGAAAGATTTCAAAATTGCAAATACTAAAACCTGCATCTATATATTGAAGTTCAACCTTCCAGAGGTTTATGGAACTTATCGGATGTCCCCAAATTCATCTGCTACTTGGATAAGATACCTGTAAGATTGAAGAACGAAGATTAGCAGCCATGGCTAATAATATAATTCAATTCTAAGATTTCACTGTATAGCTGAAAATACACACCCCAAAAGATATAGCGAAGAGGCAGTGATGGGCAAGAAAAATACCTCATAAACAAGGACTATTAGTAGTTCTCTGGGCTTGAGTCTGAAGTAACTGGCAGATTCTTCGTTTCTTTAGCGTCCAAGCCTTCTGCAACTGATGAAATTTCCTCTCGTGAATTGATGGTACCTGGGTTCATCCGTTGAACCTCCTCCTTCGTACAGATTAAGATCTTCCGAGCCATACAACAGAATTCTCTATTGTTATAGAAGATAGGAATTATTTAATAATCACTCACAACATAAAGAAGCACTATAAATAGAACTAAGGTGAGTAGAAGAATGGAATTTAGATCCCAACTTCTTAGGTGATTTATTTTGAGACAAGTGAAAGGATATCTTACTCCCACGGGTCATCTCCAACAAGCATCATATCATCTTCATCATCAGTATAAACTACAAGCCAATTCTTATTTGGAGCTTTGAGTTCTCCATTAAATTCAAAGAGAGTATCCAATTCAGCAATCAATTCGTCATAGTTGTTAAACTTGGCAAGATCGACAGACCTACCAAGGGCAGTCCCCTGCTTATGAACCTGAAATGAAAACCATTTGGACAAATTAGAGTCACTTCGTATTGAGAACAAACTAATAATTATAGTGTGAATGAAAAGAACAAAATAGCAAGGTCCAAGATGAAAACCTTGGTGCAACTCCTTGTTGAACCAGTAACACCTTTGCCTTCCCTCTCTCTACCAACTGGATGGTAGGTTTGAAAATGTTTATCCTGCTCACTTGCAACTGGATTGTCCGCCATCTTTAAGCCCTTCGATTGATCAGAACCCTGATCAGATGCTAATACAGGGGATTGATGAGACTGTATCCCACCATGTACACAACTAGTTTCAACCATTGCATTCGTGTGCAACAGTTCTTGCTCCGTTGGGACAGAGCCACTTCTAAGAGGAACACCAAAGAGCTTGCAGTTACCTTCCTTGGGTTTCTTGGAGTCATCTTGTGCAAATACAGAATTTGGCTGCAGTTCTCTTGATTGACCAGGTGGCTTTTGAAGGTACGGTGAATTGGGTGGAGGCATCAACCAATTTACATGCTGATTGCCATCTCTATGATCAGGAAGCATGGAAAATTCTCTCAATCCACCACCGTATCTAATATCCCCACGTGCATGATAGTAAGTGTTGGGAACTTGTCCATGAGTTCTCTTGCCAGTATCCATCAAATTAAGTGAGAGACCAGAAGGCATCATAGACCAGGCATTTCCAATTAAGCTGAGCTTCCCTTCACGCTCTTGTACTTGTCGCTTTGAAACTGCATTTTCACCCGAAGGCAAAGAGAACTCAGGGGATATATTATTTTGTGATCCAAAACCTGATAAAAGATCTGTGAAAGACGACTCTGGCCTTCCTGATGGTAGCCACTTATCTGACCCATATCTTCTTGAAGAGGGAACAAGCTCAATCTTTTCATCATCTAATGAAGGCGGCCATAACATTGGTTTTTCAGAAGAGTCTGACTCATTGCTTTCTGCAAAAGTTCCTTTCAAGGTCGGCAATTCTTGACCTTGCAAGACCCTTGGAAAGCCAATGGCTGGTGAAGGGTCTACGGTCATCTTAGACGAACCTACATATTACATTTTGAACAGACATGAGCAAGTCAGACGTAAAAAACTAAAATCACAAATCAATAACAAAACCTTAGCAGACAGAGATAAGCAACATACCTTCCCTGGTAAGGACAGAAGAATCTGGTGAAACTGGCAAGACATTTGATCGAGGCCTTTTTGTTCTGGGCCCAGGAAGTGGATTAAGGGCAGGAGGAGAAACAGAAGGTTCTATTTCCCAAGGCGAAACCCTCTCTGGTCGAGAAATTGTGGATGTTTCATCCCATCGCACCTTAAAGTAACATTAAGAGAGAGATTCTCATCTTGGGAAAAAATAAATAAATAATAGAAAGCATAATGAGTGAGAGTCAGCTTCGTCAAACATAGAATGTAATACCTTTAGACATCTCCATTTCGATTGTGGCCACCTTGAATCAGAATCTTCAATACCAACTATTGTTCCAGTAAACCTACAAAATTTTACAGATTCAAGATAAATAAAAATATAAAAACACCCATTATCATGATTTTCTACAAAAGTTACAGGTGCTTCAGAATGCTAACATGCATCCTACCTTTGCTCTGGAGCTTCTTCACCTTCAAATCTCATTTTAAATCTCATTCCTATTGAATAATTGTTTTTCACAGACTCCATGTATTGATCATAAGGGACAATGAACTCGGATGGGCTTGTCCTGTGAAAGAAAGGTAGGATGTTAGGCACAAAATAAACAATAAGCACATCATTATTAGTGATTTACCTGTCTTGATATATTTACATGCTAATAAAGGTGCAGAGTTCGACATTTTTAATACAGAGACGGATATGAACTTAAAAGGACTCTTTGTTCATGCAAGTAATGAGAAAGTTATTAATAGTAATCATCCTTATTATTTTTTTGGTCCCCCAACAGTATTAAATATTACAGAGTATAGTGCATGAAAAGATTGATTACAAAAACTCATTAATAAACACGGGGAAATCGATAGAAGTTTCACAAAAAATGTAGCCAAACCACCAAACACAAAAACACCACACACGCACCCTCACCGACCGACCAATATTTTTGTGATGTAACAAATGTTCTCATAATTCAAGTTACGTACCTAGGCTTGTAGTATACTGTGAATATTGTTTTAGTCTGAATGGCATGCAAAGCCGTTGCCAGTACACCAAGATGCATGCTATGGCTTGATATGACTGATGATGGAGTATTTCCTTGTTGTCTCATAGCACGCCTAACTCCAACACGCAGCTCCCCATTCTCACCTCTGAAAGTTCCAAGTCCATCATTTCAGGTAATACAAGAAATTATTTGCATAAAACTAGAGATTTGAATGTAGAATCACCTTAGAAATATGAAAGCATCCCCAGCAACAAGCCTCTTAGAACTGACAAAAACACTCCAACCACTCTGTAGCAGGTGCCTCCGTGGTTGACCTGGAAATTCAGAAGATTAATCAAAAATTGCAAGTCAATCCTACAAAATGAAGTGGATTGAACCACGACACAAAAATCAACTCAATAATCAACACAGCAACACCATACCAACGTGAAAGGCACTCCACTTAGGAGAACGCAATAACTTAATCAAATTTGTAGTAGGGAAAACTGTACACATCATATTTCTTTAGAATCAACCAAAGAAACCACAAGCAGCATACTGTAGCCAATACATCTCTATTCAAATCATATGCAAGGCTTATCAAAACCAAAAACTGCAGTACAAATTGCAAGTTTGCAACCATACCACGAAAAATATGCCGGAATCTCCACTCATTTCCATGCAAATCTTTCGCTACTAATTCCTGTGTTGGAGGTTGACGTGACATGTCCTGTCAAAGAAATAGGGAATCATCATGAGACCCTATATCTCAGCAAAATGACACAACAGACAATAAGTGAACAGTTCTAACCAGTGGGGGTAGACATTCATCAGCATGCCTCCTCAGAACCGAGAATCCACCATGAGTGCTTGTATCTGAGGCAGTTAGAGTCTTGCAGAAAGAATGGACATGAAAACGTGGAGGTGGAGGAAGCAGAGGTTCCTTCTTCACTGCATTCTCATCTTTCTGTAAAACATAAATGTCATCAAATAAAAAGAATTCCCTCTGTGATTAAAAAATTCCAAGATCAAGCATATCCACCGTGATTCTGCACACTTACATTAGGTTCCGGCATCAAAATCACATGTGCAAATACCTCATCTGTGTCCGGTTCAGCCTTTTCAGACAAAAATACATACAAGACCAATTCAGAACATACGACAGATTACAATTTAAAAGGGGAAAATGATTAATAAATTATAGTTCGGCAAAGGATCAACAAAAATTCCCCTAAAAACTTATAGATGGATAGATTATGCGTGAATCTCAAAACAAATAAAGTACCTTCAGTAAAACATTGACCACGCGGCAAAGGATCTTAGGAGGAAGATTATACACGGGCATCTGCTGGTCAGCACTTTGATTAGTTGATGCCTCAACCTATTTAAGAAAACCCACAAGTTTTGCAGGAAATTATATTAAATATCCCCATAATTGAAAATTAAATTAAAAAAATGTGAAACCCATAAATTGACTCCCCAAAAATATCTTTAGTGCTTCCGGTGTAATTATTACGCAAATAAATCTTATTCTTTAAATACTTGAGAACAAAATTAAGTTTCACTGGTCATGTTTATGAGCAAAAACCAAACTTGAAAATGAAATTAAGAGGACTGTGATTAACTTTGATGAATCTGAGTTCGAAAAAATATCACATATATGCAGATAAATCAAAAAACAAAAATAAAATCAACAAAATTTCAAAAAATATTAAAGTAAAAAAAAAAAACCTGTTCTATGTGACCCTGAGGGAAATAGAAAACAAGCTCATTTTCACGAGGCACAGTAACTAAAGGACCAGCACATGCCTTCCATAGCTCCGTATACAGCGCTGTCTCAGCATCCACTAACAAAATAAACCCAAAAATCAGAACCCAGAAAAAAATTCAAAAAATTCCCAATAATCGACGGAATTTTTACCTTTCCCGATGCCTGAAATTCCATTTTCCGCCATCACAGGCTCCGTGTAACCCATATTCGAGACCTCAGAAGCAGACATTTCTTTACACACTTTTTTCAGCCCAGATCTCACATCTCCAAACCAGACAAGCAATCAACATAAAACCCAGAAAATCTCACACTTAAAACCATAAAAACAACCTCAATAACCAGAAAATTTAATACATCAGCCTTCTAAACTATATATATATTTTGTAGAAAAGAAAATCTTATATGAATCGGCACAAAATTCTGCGAGATTTTTTTTATGGGTTTGTTCTAAAATTTTGCGAGTATATCTTGAAGCTTGGGTTAGTATTGTAGGCTAATAGCTTTAGATGATGAGAGGGAGAGGAGAGAGATTGTAGGCTTTTCGAGGGATCAGCAGAATAGGGTGCAAGTTAGTAATAATCATTTCAACTGCGGTCAATTTTGTAGCCCCGAGGATTAACCGGTCATAGCCGGTCCAATTCCAAGCCATGTTTGGGAGGTTGAAAAATATCGAATACTCCTAGATGACTAACAGCATAGTATCACGTCCACCCAATGTATCCAACATGCCGCATAACTACTATTATTTGGAGCTAGTTGAGGATTCAAAGTAGAGCTCATTTTAAAGTTCGAAGAACACAAAATATTCTTTTCCACACATTCTCACGATGAGATATTCATTTTTAATCATATATTCTCATGATAAAATATTCGTTTTGTTTAACTACCATTCTTTCTCATTTTTTTTCTCACTCATTTTCAACTACATATTTTCACAGTAAAATATTATTCACGTAAATCTAAATTTTTCATTTACTCTTTAACCACACATTCTCCCAAAATTCACTATGCAGACTCAAAATATATATATATATATATA
>CAIGRN010048802.1:0-10659 GCA_903798345.1 Fraxinus anomala
TAAAATGATTTAGTTTGAAAATAGTTAAAAAATAATCTAAATTGAATAGTGTACATCCCTAGTTGTAGCATCTATATGTGATAATGTGATTACTATCACATTGTTTAAATACACTTACTTTCATTAGATAATATAGGAGTGACTCCATTATCACGTATATTGATGTTAAATATCATTACTTAAAGGAGAAATGTTTCTTTATTTATAGTTTTATCTCGGGGTCATGTCTTTTCAAGTATACATTAAACTCATTTTTTCAATGGATTATGCCATTTTACTAAAAAGAACAGATGCATTAACAAATGAATTGGTGACAAAATATGATTGGATGGAAAACTTGACTTTAGTTTAAACAGTCTAATAATAGAATGTCATGTTATATCAAATTTTTTTGAAAATGTAGCATTTTTTTAATGGGCCCCCGGGCCCAAGATTTAGATAAATGAAGGACTGACTATTTGACTTTTACTTTTGGATCTCTATCTAATACAGTGTTTAGTTAAACTACATCTCAAAAAGGGTCCAACTTTTAAACAGTCAGTTTACCCTATTCCTATTGACATAGTTATTGGTCCCAAATAAAAAATGAAAAGGATAACTTTTCCACATTTTCTTGGTAGGTTAGATTGGAGTGGGGAAATGAAATCTTTGACAGCAGAAGAGGTTAAAATCAGCAGGATTGGAGATTTGACAGGAATTCTTATCCTCAAAATCCTTTTTATTTTCACAAAAACGTGGAGAGTGAATCATTACTATAAGAAAAACCCAATTGATAGCTCATTTCTATCGTACTTTAACCTTTTTGATCCTTTTGGATAGCCTTGGACATAAAGTTCAACATAGATTAGGATTATAATTAGATTCAAAGAGTGTCATTAGAAATTTTGCTAGTTAAAAACCCAAACAAGTCACATCTAAAGATATTTTTAAATTCATAAATGTTATAAATCTAAGTACACTACCCAAAATCTTATCTAGTGCAATAACAAAATAAGTCATAGATAAAATCTATCTCGTCCTCATTAGTTGCTAAATTCAGTTTGGATTCTATAGATACAATCGAAACAAGATTGTATTATATGACATATTCAACAAGTACAAATAGAAGTTCTTGTAGTCATATTAAATAGAACTTGCGCACTAGAAGATGTGTGGAAAAACACAACTTTTGTAATTTTTTTGGCCGTAAAAGTAAAATTTTGAACTCATTAAAAGGCGACTCTCATGTTAAACTTGAATTTGATTTGTCAATAGTTGTTCCAACTTGACCAGGTTCTAATGATGTTGATAATAAACCAAATCATAACCATGAAGAAGTTGAGAAGGATTAATTAGTATTTTCTTGACATATATTCTTTTATATCCCTATATTTCAACAAATTTGTTCATTTGACAGTTGATGCTTCATTATGAGAAAAACTATTACTCTTTTCGTGCACGTATCCGTGCTGTATGGAATTTTTGACATAGATTTGGTTAACCGCCCATAGATTTAATAGTTAAAATGAGAATAATTTATTTATTTCTATATACGAATATTTATGTAAAGATTTATTTCTTCAAGTATTCGACACGTGTAACTTTATATAAGTATTTGATTTGTTACTTTCTCGATTTCTTCTTCACCACTTGTGACTAACGGTTTGGGCATGGGTGTTTCTTTGCGCTCCTTCTATACTTGAATTATTGAATCTAGGTTGTTCTCCCGTCACATGGCTACGAGAAAGTAGGCAAGTAGGCGAAAGATGTACTACTTGAGCATGCGTCATAGTGTAATTTGCTATAGATTTTGATCCAAAAGTACAATTATTATTTCTGACATTACAGAGATTTGGTTACACCATTAAAAAATTCAAAATTATATTTATTTGTATTCATATCTTCTTCGACATCGCCAATCTCTTTATCTATTACAATATTATTCACTCAATTTCTATATATAGCAAAGCTTGAAGCATCCTTGTCATGAAGGACATATGTTTAATTCTTTGAATATGAAAAAGCGGTCCTTATTAATGTGGACCAACGTATATCAAATCTTAGAATAACGATGCTTAAAGAGGCTCAATGACAGGTCGAAAATGAATAGACTGATTTGGTAGCATCTATTTGAATATTTTTTATTTTTCAAACTATCCAAACATATGTTGACATGTATTTCTTCCATTTTTTAACATGTCCTCGTGTTTGTGTAGCGTGATTGAAAATCTTAAATCATTTCTTCATCAACCACATTTTAGTACTATACATATAACAGCTCAGCTGTCATATAAAAACATTTGACAGATAACCTTTCCCCCACATAATATCAAAATTTTATGACAGTTTGAAGTCATTTCACTATTATAGACTAGTCCTAGGGACCTCCCAAATTATTTTGGATCACTTATTCAGGAACTTTCTCTCATAGTACACTTAATAATTGCCAGGATATTATTTAATTAAATACCCAATAGTTTAATTTTATTTTTTTATTTCAACTGGTTCCAAAAGGAATTCATTAATTAATTAAACCAAACATTGATTGAAATATTGGTATTGCATTTTATAACATGTTGGGTCGTACCATTAAATTTAAACCTCATGTTGGCATCAATGATATTTTGCTTCTCTTTGATAGGAAATTTTAAATTTAGGAATTGACTCCACAAATTGGTGGAAATTATTAGGGAAGATGATTAGCTAGCGACATGAATTCAAAGTGATCTAAAGATGATTAGCAGTACGAAAATTCGATTCTTAACTTCGTAATAATCAAATCGAAGACTTTACTAATGGTAAACATTATTATCTAAGAATTCAAAACTTGTAGAATTCTAGATTTTTTGCATCTCGAGCTCTTAAAAGACTTGCCTATTTTAAAGGGCCTACACATTTCATGTCTCGGGCCCTAAAGAAAACTCTAGAATTTTGATGTGAATAATAATTTCCTAAATCTATTCGCAGAGAAAGGGATAATGAAGAAAAAAAAAATGGTCGTACTTGCACATAAATAAGCATTGCCCATACTTTGGCAAAGAAGGGATGCTATATTATCTTAAGGCTCTTTGACAAGTAGCTTTCGGTGCAAACACCAAATAAATCAATTATTGATAATATCCATGAATTGGGACCAGACGCAACTTTACCATCAATCATTTTTTGGGGGTCAACTTTAATTTCGATTCAATTTTGTAATAAAATATAATACTCGAATTTAGAGAAGTTATACATTTATTTATTTCGATGCGACCTCACTTACTCACAAAAATTATAGTTTATCCTATCCATGTACAACTTGCATGGATGATGGAGGCTGATTATGAACTTACGAAATTCTTTAGTCCTCTTTTTTTTAAAAAAAAAAAGAGAGAGAGAGAAATCCGAAAGGTGAATTGCAAGTGGTATCAAAACTTCGACATGATAGAAATAACATATCTTGACATAGCTAAAAAATAAGTCGAATTTGATAGCGGTAAGTTGAGATTTAAAAGTAATAAACAAGATAACTATATCCATTTCAAATCACCATCTTTGACAAGCTATTTTGAACTTATCACAAACTTTCCAATAAGAAATATTTGACTTCGCCATTAGGTCGTCCCAAAACTTAATATCACATGTAGTTTCTATATGTCACGATATCATATTGAATCAACTCCTTTGAAAGCTTAAATGCTTATCTTTTTATACAATATCGTTCAATACAACATACGAAACACGATTGAACCATGATAGGATGTGATGGGGGGCTTGGCCAACCATGACTGTTCCTTGAAATTCCTTAATTATTTGGCATGGCCAACCGCAACAAATAGCAGTACAAATTGCCGACATTGTTTCATCATTTAGTGTCATCAAATGTCGACACGTCAACTTGAGTGGGAGGCCTGCTTTTTAACACGTGTACTCAGCATTGACCAAAACCCCTTACTTCCTCGTTTAGTCAAAATTCTAATCATTGTTACATAATTATCTACAATAAAGTGTCGATTGATAGAAATATTTATTATGTTTGAATATATGTAATTTTTTTATGCATATATAAATTGTTTTACTATTAAAAAAGGGAAAATGTCCGAGGAATAAAGGGACTTTTTAAATTAAGTAATAAAATTATTAAAGGTGATAAATATTTTTATCCATATAGATTTCAAGAGAAAAAACTGCTTGTTATTTCAAGAAAAAACTCTTCCTGAAAAAAGACATATCCGCAAATATTGTAAAATACTAGTAATTTTAGATTAATATATTGTTGGGAAAATAATGTGCGGCGACATATTTTTCTTTTTATTATCGAAAATTTGTTTTCTTATTTTTGTGGTCTTTTATAGTCGAACTTCTATGTGCTACAAGGGCTTTATAGAATTATATTTAAATGAGTAATGCTATTTAACCCTACTAAAGTTACAACTACAGTCTAGATGACTTTAATGTGATATTAAATGATATTTAAATGGATGAAATCCTAATAAATATGTTCGTTTCGAGGAGTTTACATGCATGTTCGCACTAGTAAACATAATTGAACAAACTAAAACCCAAAAATCCAAAATATGTATATTCGTATTTTGTATAATATTTATTTTTAGAACTTATATAATTTATTCAAAAATAAAAATAAAATAAAATAAAATATCGAATACGTTTTGATACCTTGATTGATGCTACTAGAATCTTAGGATCATAAAAGGAGTAAGAGACTAGAGTTCAAAATATTGAACTTACCTCATTGAATACTGGAATATCCCCCAAGATATTAGAGGATTATTGACCTACCTACAAAAGCTATTTATTTCATCTTGTAGCCATTTGTTATATAAGAATTGATCTATGTTTAGCTTATATTAAGCAATAGTGACATTACATATCAATTCAACAATTATAATTTAATTGTTGTAATTGAACATTAACTTATCAACAAAATAATTTATATAACATGTCGCGGTTTCTTAGTTTGCTTTGTAGACCATTTTCCTATTTGTAGAAAATGTTATATAAGTATTAAATCATAGTTCACATTTTTAAATAGAAAATACAATCATTTGCTTTAATTTGGTTTGCAAGACGTTATCTTATGTATAGTCCAAATTCATTCTATCAAATACATAATACATGAACGATTTTTATAAATAGATAGTGCAAGGCTTGAATTTAAGTAATTTATCACTTCTGTATATTCTGATACTATATTGAACCATCTCACTCAAACACTTAATATAATGAAGGGAAATATATTTTTTTATTTTAATTTCATCTCCAACCATACAAGAGTTCCTTGAAATGCTACCAAGCTTCTTACCACGTTTTGGGTGATTTGACTTTATTTTGATAGATGATGAGTACGTTTTGCGTGTAAGAATTGATTAAATGTGAATATTGGCAACAGTCAATGGCGCCAATTATGGACAATGTGAAATTGACGACATGTGCACTAAATTAGGGTAAACTCCATGCTAACGGGACCAACAATGAGATAAAAGTTTCGTGTCAACGTTTATGCCAACATGTATAGACGGAGACAGATAATGAGATAATTGATAATTGGTTAAATTTTTATGGATGATTTAGAATCTATCTGAGTGACAATGATATTAGTTGAGACATGACAGAACCAGCACTCTATAAGCTATAGCAGCTGAACCATGCTTACTTTGTCGGAATTTTTTCCCCATTATATTGGGCAGCTGCTCGATGGCCATTAAGCATTCGCCTTAGCTCAAATGAATTACTGGATCTGCCACTGGTGACACCTCAAAATTCAAGATAAGAATTCAATTGCCTCAAATCTTGAAGACAAATAATCTTTCGGGCAGAACTCCGATCCTTAGCCTCCTATGTAAACCTTCTGATTATTCCAAGTACAAGAGAATATAACCAGATATTGGAATCCTAAAATATCTTGAAAGAATAATAAAGAACTTGATATCGTGCTAGTAGAATTGGTCACCCTTGTCATGAGTGGCCGAAGACATATGGAAGTTAGATGTGGTACGTGGCAATGCTCAAACTATTGTTTCCAAAGATAATGTAAGAGGGAAAAATAAAATAAAATAAAATAAAATAAATAAAATTACTTAAAGGCTCGTAAAGGTAGGTTTTATAAATGCGTCATACCCTGCAATAAATCCCACTGCAGTTTTGGTATTGTTGGAGAAGGATATAACTTTCTAACAGACTCATTAATTGATTTCCAGTGTTTAATGCTTTGGTACTCAAATCTTGAGTCATACACAACTATTTTGCAACTCATCTAAGGTGGTTGACACGAATTAATTTTTTTTCCTTTTTATTCAAGGATGGACGCTTGTCAATCTTCATACGTCAATAAAAAAATGCAACCCCCGTTTGAGCCCTATTTTTGTAAGAAAATATGTTTTAAAATAGTGATTTTTGGAGAATGTGTGGTTAAAGAATAAGGAAAAGTTTTCGACATATGTTTAAAATTATTTTATGGAAGAATGTGATTGAAAATGAGTTTCGAAAACATGAGATTTTGAAAATATGGGGCCAAACGCCTATGTTTGCCCCAATATTTTCAAAAACATAAGGTTATAAATTAAAAGAAATGATTTACATAACAAACCCAATTTATGTAAAATCGCCCATATTTGTAGTTTGCCTATTAGAGTATGTTACATATAGAGATTTGGGAAGGTGGGGTTGCATCTTAAAATGTAATTTAGTTTGAAAAAGAAAAATCTCATTTTAATTTGTTGAGAATTTAAGAAGGTTTGTTGGGATGTTTGGTCCCAATATTCCCACCTCTCTCATGCTTACCAGCTAAGAATGCTATGTAATTAAAGATTTGGATCAAAAGTCGTAAGCTAAACCAATTTTGTCATTGAGAAAAACAATTTGGCTTATCTAATCCATGTCTTCTAGACAATGTCATAAGTGCATGAATCAAATATACGAACACATGCGGCATGAGTGCGCAAGCACAAAATTATTAATGTGTATCTAGCATCATCATAGACGTAGAGTGAAAATATAAGCACGTTTAAAACGCGCTCATCTACTTACAAGTCGTTCTTATTTTGTTTTTTCAACACCTCACACGTTTACAACTGCAAATGTATAAGATCGTAAACATGATTTTTCCAACTAATGAAGGAAGGACTAATTGTCACGTGTGTTAATGCACTTTGTCTTTAAGATTAAGATTTGCTTCACAACCAAGTCTGCTTTGGACTTAATTTGCTTATTGATAGCTAATATTCTTAGTCAACCGTGATTATTAATCTTGTTCACACTCTCCTCTCTCTAAAAGACACATATTCTCTCTCTAAAAATACTATAAATATAGGCAACCTGTTTTTTGAAGCCAGACGTTAGTATATAACAAAGGTCAAACAAATCCAGCTCATTTCAATATTTCCTCTATAATGTTACCAATGGTGTTATCTAAACCAGCAATGGAGCAACTCTCTGTAGCCACCACATTGTTCACTGAAGTCCCTTTAATCGACCTATCGAAACCCGACTCTAAAAATCTCATCGTTAAGGCCTGCGAAGAATTCGGATTCTTCAAACTAATCAATCACGGCATCCCAACTGAATTCATTGCCAAATTAGAATCAGAAGCCATTAAATTTTTCTCCCTGCCACTCTCTGAGAAAGAAAAGGCAGGCCCTCTTGACCCTTTTGGCTATGGAAACAAGAAAATCGGCCACAATGGCGATGTGGGTTGGGTCGAATACATACTATTAACCACAAGTAACGAAGCAAATTACCAGAAGTTTTCATCCATCTTCGGCGAAGCTGCAGAGAAATTCCGGTATGTTATAAAACAGACTCGAGCAAAAAAAAACTCGTTACATACTATCTCCATATTCTTCACTTATTAGATTCTTGTTGTGTTTATCGCAGTTGTGCAGTGAATGAATATGTGTCAGCAGTCAAGAAAATGGCTTATGAGATTCTTGAAATGCTTGCTGATGGATTGAAGATTCAACCAAGGAATGTTTTCAGTAAACTTTTGATGGATGAAGAGAGTGACTCTGTTTTTAGGCTCAATCATTACCCTCCACGCCCAGAGCTTCATCAAGAAACGAATGACACGAATTTGATTGGATTTGGAGAACACACAGACCCTCAAATCATTTCGGTTTTGAGATCGAACAACATATCTGGCCTTCAAATCTCGTTGAAAGACGGGAATTGGATATCTATCCCTCCAGATCAAAGTTCGTTTTTCATTAATGTTGGTGACTCGTTACAGGTACAACGACCACCCTAAAGAATATTTTAGCCCCCACAATTAATACGTTGATGTGCATGTATCAGATACGTGTCAGCATCTAATGAATAGATTTTTCCACCCGAGTTTCACATTGATTGATGTGAAATTTATTAGCTTTGTAAATTATTTCGTGCATCTCATTTTTAATAGACCCCTATTGGTCGATAAATGATTAAATGAATCTTGATAGATTCCTTCAACACAAGGGTTTTCAATGTCCCTACACCCTATCACCTAAATAGGTCACGTTGTTATCACTTTCTTTACAGGGTTTGCTATGGATATTATTTACCCTAGCATCTCGTGTTTATGTGTGTGTTTCCGACAGGTTATGACGAATGGGAGGTTTAAGAGTGTAAGGCATAGAGTCATGGCGAACAGTTCAAAATCGAGGCTTTCGATGATTTATTTTGGTGGACCGCCTTTGAGTGAAAAAATAGCTCCATTGCCTTCATTGATGAAAGGAGAAGATAGTTTGTACAAGGAGTTTACATGGTACGAGTATAAAAAATCCGCATACAAGTCGAGGTTGGCCGATAATAGGTTGGGCCTATTCGAGAAAATTGCAGCCTCGTAATAGTTCGATATAGGCCTATCTTGTTGAAAAAATGTGATATCAAAAATACTTAGGTGTTTTTATATAGTTGATTGAGCTTTTCCAATTATGGTAAAGTTTATATTTTCTTTTGCTTTGTTCGTCTTTTTTTCTCATACTATAACACAAGTTTTACACCATCAATTGCCTATTGTTTGAAAAAATAAATAAATTCTACAAAAAAATAAAAAATAAAAAAAATGCGCACACAAGCTGATATTCATTCTCAATTTGATCTCGAAAGTCTCCAAACTCAAAGAAAGCATTCTCCCCGTAAAAACAAGAAAATTCTAAAAAGTAATACTACTCAGTCACATTTTAACATACATGAGTAATTCTTGACATATCGGCAGTCGATACAAGTGACCTAATAATTAGATTCATGTCCTCGGTTTGACGGGTAATCGGAGTTGGGGCTAGGAAGGGGTTGAGGCAAAATCCCTTGCTCTAGGTCGGGGACGATGAACAGATGGACATGTTTGTCCACGCGTAATTTGTAGTTATCACTTGAACTCTTAACGAAACAAGCGTGTCGTAAAATTATGCCACGTGTTGACAATTTTGTCAATTTTGTTGGGTAGTCAAAGTGTGAGAAATATCATATAGCACATTGTTTCAGTCCCTTTAACAATGACAGCTTCAAGTTTTACGAAATCAGCGTGCTTCTAAAGATGCTGACATTCTTCGAGAAATTAAATAAAGCGACGCTATCCTGTATCCAATGCACGTGAAAAATAAGCTTGTGAAAAAAAAATAGTGACTTTACGATTGAAAAGTATGACTCTTTTACATTGTTACCTATAATATGTTTTATAAAAATCTGTTGCAGTCTGTTTGGTTATGATGCTCTGCTCTTACCTGGGAGCCCTGGGCTCAAGTCCTCCAAGAACAATACATTTTTGTTGCCACGAGACATATTGGCAGCTGCTGATCATTTGATTGAACTGAAATTTGGGATGGATACGGCAACGGAATTTTTTTTTTTTTTTATTTTTTGTTTGCCTGAATTGTTGTTCAACACTTTTTAGCTGGAAGTGGAAATCTACATAATAAAATGTCGTGCTCGAAATTTTTTTAAATCCTCGAGGGTGCTCATAGCAACGACAACCTCTTGGAATTACTATTCCTATGAGTCTTTATACATTATTGAATTGATTAAAGTAGCTCATAAATGAATTTCGCACTTGAGAATAAATTCTTTTGTGGGAAGAAATCAACAATACACTCACCTAGAAATGTACGTTGTTTACATCTCATTATTTGCCCATTAATGGACTGATATCAAGTAAATTCATTAGGTAATGCATATTGTTCAACAAAGGCATGCCTCACCAAATTTCATACATTGTAGGAAAACAGTAGTATGAAAAATGATGCTTCGTCACATCACCAAGTTGGTGTACGAACGAATAGTCTATGCTACCAAAAGGGCTAAGATCATTCCACACCCAAAAACCAGACCATTAGCTGGTTGATGAGGGGATACATTTTCCGTCGCGGCAATCTCTCACGAAAATTGTCTACTATAGTACTTCAAGTAGTAATAACATCCCACGAAAGTACAAAAGAAATGACTAGCAAGCTTATGATTTTGATATATCAGTTGAAAGGGTTTGGACTTTCTAATGTCAAATATTGTTCATCTTGTTTGAACATCGAATACAAAGGATTGCATTGTGTCTAAAACTTCTAATTGCCTAGGTCGTTGTTTGGGCTGTGATGCCATATATCCAAATTAGTTACTCATAATATAAAAATAAGCACAAGAAATTGTCTTTGAATACGACACTGAATTATTTGAATAAATCCTCTTTGCAGTCGCGTTTGTGTATAAATATAT
>CAIGRN010048807.1:0-10231 GCA_903798345.1 Fraxinus anomala
TTCTATCGAAGAATCGAATTAATTGTTGAATTTTAATCTCAATTATTTTATTGGTGTGATTCAATTACTGTTTTATGCTTGAAGTATATGGTCGATCTTTGAATCTGATTTCAATAAATTTGTGCGAATGCGTCATATGAAGTCTAAATTTTAGAACTAATTTTGAATTAAATTGATTTGTAACGTCATATCTTCCGATTAAAGTGTCGGGATGAAAGCCTCTAATTGAGTTATAAAACTGAATAATTGATGTGAATGATCCGATATAATTGGAGGAATTTCGACGCTTCACTGCTTCAAATAATTGATTTTAACTTGGTACTTCAACATTGAATTTACTACAAATTTAAGACGATAACTCATTCCTTTTTGAAACCCTTAAGCATTTTTCATCTCCCTGTAGATACGACACCCCAAAACTACACTACAACTACCTCATTATTCTTTGGGCGTAATCAAGTAACAATTCCCGATAGCGACGCCAAGAACTTGTTACGAAAATATTCTTCGTTTGAATTACCTCAAGTACACGATTCGTTAACAAGTAGTAAATTGAATTTTAAATCCAAGTATCATACCCACAGAGATTGTATTGTTTTATATTCAAATCAACTTAGCCTTAACCGAAATAATGGAAATTTGTGATTTTTCTATAACTAAATTGTGACTGAATAATATACCAATGAATGCAAGACCTAATTTAACTAATATTAATGCAAGTTTGATGGAAATATGTTGATGAAAAATACACTAGGATACTGAATTCCCTTATATCAATCCCCATTATCCCCGAATCTTACAATTTGACAACACATTCAATTATTCATAAGCTATTTAACAACCTCTCTAGAGTATAATTAAACATATTGTCACATGTGACTCGACTATATTTCTATGACAAATGTGAACATATAAGAATGCATTAAGGATTTTTGAATACTTAACGATCACATAGAGCATATAGGTATATTTATATAACGTATCGGATTCTACGATAATTAACACTATGTCTAATTTATTTCAATCTTTTGAAGGTAAAACAAGCCACAATAGTCGTACAATTATTTTGCACATAATTGTAGAGAAGAATTAAATCATGAAAATCGTTCAATAATTGAAAACGTATTTAAATATAAAATAAAATTAAGAGTTAAAGGTTTATGACACAAGATTCATCGTGAACATAGTACAAAACTACTTCAGCCTAACATATTGATGGAAAGAAGACAAAAGAAATAAAGATTACTCATCAATCAGAATTCTTAGATATCTTGGATTCGATCTTGTTTAGTTCTTTGCCTCTTCAAATAATGAGTTGTTGAACCCTAATTTAGAGTTGCTAGGTTGTATTTATATCCCTCCAAAAAGTATCCATGAACTCCCCAAAAGTCCAAAGATAAGCCCAAAAGGAAGTTTCCTTGTTAGAGTAGAATTCAAAAATGAAAAAAATCTGGCTACGCGAAAATTGGCTTCTGTTTTGGTTTCACACGGCGGGGTGATCGCCCAGTCTAAACAATTGGATGGTCACCTGGTTGTGTAAGCCTTTCCGAAAATTGTACTTTGGTTTCTTTTCTTCATTCTCTCCTTGATTTTGATCATCAACTTTTCATTCCGCCTATTTTCGTCCTTTAACTTTTAGTTACATGCGTATTAGTCTCCAAACTTCCATCTAATAATTAATTTGTCCTTTTTTCTTTACCAATTGCTTAGAAAACACATTCAACACTGATATAAAAGAAAATTAAGAAAAGTTAGGTAGAAATCAACATTTTTATGATATAAAAGTTTAATAATATGGCCCATATAAGTGTACAAAACTTATTTATCAAACATTTTGAAACTAAAGTATTTGTTTATCCTCGAACAAAACAAAACAAAACTTAGGTATAAACCATATTACAATTCTAAGCAAATCACAAATAACAAACTCAACGTTGAAGTGCTTCCCGTATGCCTCAAGTTCAAATTTAAGCAACACTTTAGAAATATCCATACAGTATCAAGAATACATTTTTTACTTATTTGATGCTTGACTTAGTGTGTATGTGTGTGTGTGATTAGCCAACATTGAACTTACACCCATGCTAGAACACACCTAATCAAGTGTCATTGATTTATTCATAATCTCAATCCTTTTGTGGTCAGTTTTTTTCTCTCACACCTTTTATACAAAATCACTCCTTATAACAGCGAGGTATTTCTACCATATGTGAATTCCTAAGAATCATTGTGATTCATTTTTTCACACAAGTGATAAGAATTAGATACTTGTAAACCTAGAAGGAAGATAGTAAATATTTCTCAAAGTCACACCACCAGTCTCTAGAGTTCAATTCTCGAAGTCCTTATCAGACACCTCTCACTTTTAATAGTCTAAATCCATTTTTTCTTTCTTTCGTGATGAATATATATTGATTGTTTCTTTTTTTGATGTCTTATATGCTAGACTTCTCTCCATTAAACTTTCTGAATGACTCTTATAGCGAGCTTTAGGTCGATGACTCTCAAGTCAGATGACTATTGAGCACCAAATTTTAGATACCGTAGCAGGCTTAATTACTCGAATCACAAAGGCTACGAAAAGGAATATAAGATATATTATATTTTCTTTTGACATGGGATTTGACTTTTTAAAATTGGTCAATGCCCGTTCTAGATTCCTTAACTCAAACTCCTTCAACCAATGGTGGGATGCCAGAATTCTGAACTATCAAACTTCTATGAACACAAAAACTAATCTTCCCATCCCAAACTGCTAAGTTTGGTTTCTATATTAAAGATTTTGGAATTCATTCAAGCCTAGGTCAACAACATCAACAGCTAACTCTAAATAATCAAGTCATGCCCCAACATAAGCATGAGTAAATAATGGTTATGTGCTCAAATAATTAAGTCTAACATGGATAAGTACTCAAGTAATAGCACATGTTATGGTGGTGTCTAGTATTTTGGCTAAAGGTGTACTCAATTCAAACAAATATCATCATAGGCTGCAAGTCTTTCAACGCTATACTAGATACAATTTTTTAGTTTACAAATTTAATTTTTTCAAATTAAAATAATTTTACAGATTTGATAAGCAGTCGAAAAGTAAGAAATAAAGATCCTAAGTATCCTAATACTTACCCACCCAAAATAAAAATATTACATTGTCCCCAATGTAAAAGCAAAAATAATTAAAATAAAGGAGTAAAATATCAAAAACTCTTCGGGGGTAGATATGAATGAGTAGAAGAATATAGTTCATTCGGCTAGCTAGCGCAAGTGGTGGGCCTCAAAGAGTTGACGGTCCTTGATATTTGGGCGACTTTGCTGTCAATCATCTCCAATCGACTCCTAAAATGTAACATCTACTCGTGCACTTGATTGTATACAAAAGTGATAATTCTTTGATCCTGTCTCGTTCTGTCATCACTTTGCTAGAATCTATGTACCGGGCTACTCAATCTTTGTAGCTCTCTCTGCATGTCTACCTGCATCTGCTACATCTCCAATAACATATTACGCATGCTATCCACTGATCTACCAAGCTCCTTTTGAGTCACCTGGACCTGAGATAGTTGACTACTATGGTTAGTCTCGACTTTAGGGATGAGCTGTGATGGTGGAGGTGTCTGCTGAGATCCTATGCTCTTTCTACTTTTCTTAGTCTGGCTTTTGAATTTTCAATTATCTTTGTGCTGATTGAGACATCTGGATCAACAATTTTTTATGTTGGCAAAAGTAGTACCCCAATTGTCAAGTAAATCCCACTTATCAGGCATGGGAACATGATGCTTCATTGGGGATTGATCGATGTTGCCAACCCTATATAAATGTATAGATTTGGGATCCCAAGTCAATTTTCTGCACTCTAGCCAGATGATAAAGCAGTCGGCTCTTTCTTTATTAAACTTTGTCCACTAGGACATATGATAGATGTTAGCACAAAAGAAGATGTGCAAGATTCTTAACTTAGAGTCAACTCATTATGCATGAAATGAGACGAAGTGGCCATGCAACATCTATGCCGTATACAAATCGAGCTAACAATGCCATGTCTACCTCACTCGATAGGGGCTCCACATGAGTATGGTACAAGTGTTATATCTTAAATCCAATCAATTTTGGTAGTAAACACTTTAATATGATTAATTCATTTTTATTTATGGCAGATCTACTATTTAATTGAATAAATATTCTACTAAGGGGGTGTTTGATGCACATTTTTTTAGAAAAGAATGCATTTTATGATGTGACGTGATGGAAAATATGTGGTTAAAAAATAAGAAAAAGTTTTGATTTTGCGTGTAATATTATTTTATTAAAGAATGTTTGGTTGAAAATGAATTTTGAGTGAATAAATTTTGAGTAGAATGTGGATCAAGCAGGGCCTAAATTAAATAATAGAGTCCATAGATTCAAGTTTTAGTAATTTGTTAATCATGAGTTGTAATAGTGAGAAAAATTACATATGATTGAATCTTAAATTATTCATGATCATAAGTAATAACGAGATACGAATATCGTTATTATATTTAGACCAGGACGTGTGGCATTTCTCACTTATAAAGTGAGTAACTAATCTCACAAGCTAAAATGTAGTAATATTTAAACAGACACATGAATGTTTTATTAGAAGAACAAAATATTGGAGACCCGTTGAGAGATTCCACATGAATAACTATCAGAGTGTTAGTAGTTAATCTCTAACGTTCAGTAGTGGAATTGGTCCTTCGATTTGAGGTCATCATAGTGCATTAAATGGGGATAGTAATACTTTGATGATGTTGGATGTTACTCTACCAAAAATCGCTAATATGACATTGTAAGGTTATATTAAGAATTATATGAAGGTTGTGAATGATCAATAGATGATTCGTCACTCTTAGATAGTATGAGATTATGATCTATATTTCATTTAGTTAAGTTAATAACAAAATCATTGGCTAAGGTGAGCTTGTAAGTCGGAAAAGAGTTTTCAACTTATATTGATTTAAGAGTGAGATGAAAGATATGATTAATAATCGAAATTGAAACAATTTCATATTTTGTAATTGATCGGATCATACTGACGATGAGATTAAGTTTCATGGTAAAGGAATAAGTTTGGTTTTGTCATACCACGTGACATTTTACGTCATATGTACTATCTTGACACATTACTTGATGTCAATTTGGGATGACGAGTGTGAATTGATGATAAATTAAAATGGGTATTTTAATTTATCGATTCTGATTAGATCAAAATAATAATTTACGTCATTAGAAATTGTGAACGAGAACCTAGTGGGTCCTTAGAAATCGTTGATAAGTGTTGGACATTTGTACAATATATAATTAATTGGGTTACTTATTAATTGGTAAAATTAATTAATTAGATTAATTAATGAATCAAGTTTAATTAATTGAATATTGGACCGAGTTAAGCTCAAATGTCTGCCCAAGTCCACTTGGACTTCTATTATTAAACTGTTAGGGTTGAGAAAATAAACAACACAATTCATTATCTTTCCCTATGTGGATTTTCATTGGAGGCTATACAATTGGACAACTGTAGTGTGTAGAGATCGTGATTGTTCGTGTTCCAAAATTAGCAAAAGAGTTTGCAGAATCAACCAAAGGTATAATTATTTTCACAATTTCTTTCTCAACACAAAGTAGATCCTTGGTGAAAATTGAAATATTATTTAAATTCCATTGTGCTTGTTAAATAAATTTTCAATAGTGGTATCAAAGTTTACTGTGTTTGTTAGAAGTTTTTTTTGAATATATAGGATCAATCAATGGTAGATTTTTTGAATTTCTTGTTTCTAACTTCTAAGAAAAATTAATTTTTCAAAAATTTGTTTTTGATAAGGAAATCAATTTTGGGTTGAAAATTGGATTGGGATGAGTCGTTGGCGGCTACTGTCGATGTCGGTACTGGCAGTTCGGAATGACCAGGCGCGTACAACACGATGTAAAAGTCGCTTTTGTAGCGACGAGAGCCACTGTTCATCACTACAATACCTGGCACTGTTGCTTCATTAGCAGCAACGCGGACTGCTATTTGCACAGCGTACAACATTGTTATAGAAGCAGCGATCAGCCACTATTTGCGGTAGCACGTGAAATTACAATTCCCCGGCTATAATATTATTTTAGAGGTCATATTGCAATTTTGAAAGTAAGGGCTTGTTTGCAATTTGTGAATTGAGGGGCATGTCATGCAATTTATGAAATTGAAGGGACTGTTTATAATTTTAAATTAGGTATTACTAATCGAAAATTATGAACCTACTAATTACACAGATGTAAAGTCAAGTGTTGACTTAAAAGATGACAGAGGTCATGGAATTCGAAATGAACTCGATGTATGTAAACAAGGTTTCAACCTTGGTCAACCTGCCTAATAGGGTAAAACTTATGGGCTGTAAATGAGTTTATAAGAAAGAAGTCGACATGGATGGAAACATCTATACATACAAAGTAAAGCTGTAGCAAAAAGATTACAAGCAAAGATAATGGTTGACTTTGATGAAACCTTTTTACCTATTGCCATAAGTCCATTTGGATTTTGCTTACAATAGCTGCATACTATGACTATGAGTTATGGCAAATGGAAGTTAAAATTGCATTCCTTAATGGAAACTTGCAAGATGAAGTGTATGTGATACAACCCGAAAGTTTTGAATCCAATGATGCTAGTGAGGTATGCAAGCTTGATCGATACATATAAGGATTAATGCAAGCTACTAGGAACTGAAGTCTTCATTCTGATAAGACGATCAAGAGGTTGATTTTATTAGAAATGAAGATAAATCATGTATTTACAAGAAAATAGTGTGAGCATTGTAGTATTCCTGATATTATATGTAAATGACATATTATTAATAGAGAACTACATTCCTATATTCCTATATTCCAATCGTTGAAATTGTGATTGTCACAGAATTTCTTCATGAAAGATATGGAAAAAGCAACTTGATCTATAAAGATAGATTTAGAAGATTACTTGATTTATTTCAAGAAAATGAACTGAGAGTTCATGGATATATTAATGCTAACTTCCAGTTAGACTTAGGCAAATCTCAATTAAGATATATGTTTACTCTTGATAATGAAGTGGTTAGTTGGGAAGATTCCAAACGAAAAATAACTATTGATTTAATAATAGAAACCTAGTATATCACTGCTTCAGAAGCAGCAAAAGTTTGTAGTCTGGATCAAGAAGTTCTTTAATGAACTTTGAGGAGTTCCTCACATTTTTCGTCACATATATCTATATTGTGATAACAATGAAACCATCACGCATGCGGTGGAACTAGGTCTCATCAATGATCCAAACATATGTTAAGGTGGTATCATCCTATAGGAGAGATAATACAAAAAAATGACGTAAAGAACGAACTAGTTCTCATAATTGATAATATTACAGATCCACTAACAAAGAGATGTCACAGTATAAACATGATCGTCATATAGACTGTTATGATATTAAATACACAAGTGATTATACCTAGTACAAGTGAGAGTTTGTAAATATTGTGCCATAGGTCCAATCGATTTAGGTAATAAACACTTTTAATATGATTAATACATTTTTTATTTATGACAGAGCTACTATTTAATTGAATCAAATTTCTTTTAAATTTAATAATAGAAATGAAATTTTAAATTATCAATGGTCATAAGTAATAACAAGAAACAAATATTGTTATTATGGTTAGACCAGCAGGTGTTGTATTTCTCACTTGTGAAGCAAGTAGTTGATCTCACAAACTAAAATATAGTGACATTTAAATGGACACATGAACATTTTGTTAAAAGAACGAAACATTGGAAACCACCGAGTATTATGTCAAAAATCATATGAATGTAGTGAATGATCAATAGATGATTTGTCACTCTTGAATAATAAGAGATTATGATCTACATTTCACTCAGTTAAGTTAACAAGAAATCCTTGGCTAATGTATGCTCATAAGTCGGAAAAGAGTTTTCTTATATTAACTTAAGAGTGTGATGAAAAATATGATTAATAATCGAGTTTGACACATTTCCATATCTTGTAATTGATTGGATCATATTGATGAAGAAATTATAGTTTCACAATAAATGAACAAGTTTGATTTTGTCATACAACGTGATAATTTTCATCACATGTGTTGCCCGACACATTACTAGATGACAACATGGGACGACTAGTTTGAATTGATGATAAATTGAAAATGTTTATTTTAATTTATTGATTCTGATTAAATCAAAATAATAATTTATATCGTTAGACATCGTGAACGGACATCTAATGGGTCACACATCAAAAAAGAACTAAAAGAATGATATTACTAATTAACTGATTGATAAGTCTTAGACATTTGTGTAATTAATTATTTGAGTTACTTATTAATGGGCCAAATTAATTAATTAGATTATTTAATGGACCAATTTTAATTAATTAGATTAATAAACATTGGACCGGGTTAAGTTTAAGTGTCGGCCAAGCCCACTAGACTTCTATTAATAAGTTTTAGGGTTGAGAAAATAAACAACTCGATTCATCATCTTGCTAGCACATGAAAAGAAAAACCATAATTCTCTCATTCTTGTTCTTCGTGTGGATTTTCCTTGAAGGTTGTACAATTGAACAATGTGCAGAGATTGTAATTGTACATGTTCCAAGAATAGTAAAGGAATTTGCAAAATCAACTAAATGTATAATTCTTAACACAACTTCTTTTTAAACACAAAGCAGATCTTTGATGGGAATTGAAATATCGTTTGAATTCCACTGTACATGTTAAATAAATTCCCAACATGTGGTTTAACTTGAATACCTATCAATCACTGTTGGGCTGAACCAAATCCACTTTTCTTTCACCCATGTTTGATTTTTGTAGGAAGACTCTGGGTCATCAATTTCTATGTGAAGTTAGCGAAGAACTCCTTAACCAAGGTAGGATATGCCATATGAGGAGTTTTAACAAATTTGCCCCAACCACAGTGTTGTATAATCCTTTCTAATAGAGTTCCCTAAAACTCATTAACTATTACTTACTTCTTTTGATAAATTTTTTTGTCCTTCCACTTTGTCTCAAAGTTCTCCTTGGTTTCAACATTTAGAAACCACGACATGTCCCTATTGTTAAGATTTTCTCCAACCCTCTGACGACGAGTCGATGTTTTGCCTACTTTGGATTTTCCTTTCTCTCAAGTTGTAGCCTTTCTCTTTGGTGGCATTGTTCCTAAATAGAAATAGAAGATAGAAACTATTAGAATAATAAGCAACCAACATAAAATACTATGACATAGGGAACACCCCCAAGCTATAATGTTCTATGTCAATATGCATGAACCAAAGTGTAAAAATTCTTTCCATGCTTGAGAAAATTTTCGATTTAGGGTGTATTGAATAGATGAAAAAAATATAGCTTACATTCCCTAAACTAAAATAAAAGAGGCATATTCGCATTTCTACTCAAAACCGACAACAGATTTTCACCATCGAAAAATGTGAAGAAAAAGTGAACTTTTTTGAACGATATCTGGACATATGAAAGACTATATGTTGGTCTTATTCATGTTCAAAATTGAGGTCAAACAAATGTTGTTTGGGGTAGACGGAGGGAGGTGACGAAGTCGGTGACGTGAAGTGACTTGTGCCTAGCCATGTCAACATATTTTGTCCTAAGATTTGAAGGAATTGAGGTTTGAATCAAGCCACAATTTTCACACATCACATAAACAAACCAATAAACAACAATCTACCTAAGCCCGTACTTCCCAGTCATTCAATTGTATCAAATAAAAAAAAAGTATCACGTTGATGGAGAGAAAGAAAAAAAGAGATAAATACCTTGAATTCCTTAGCTTAGAATGTGTGTTGGATGATGAAATCAATTGGTGAACAATTAAACTAAATGCTTATGGATGGATTGAGCACCTTCTTGAGGAGTTTTGGGAGAGGAAGGTGAGATTGAAGGTGACCGAGTGCGTGAATTGTTGTTTTTTGGAGCACCTCGTGTGTTCAAAGTGTCATGTGTGTTTTCTCTTTAAAAATCGTACTCTTCACCGGTTGTAAATTGGGCGGTCACCCAGTACATTACTGGGTGATTGCCTAGTTAGCTTGCTGGCTTTTAACTGATTTGGGCGCTCACCCAGCTTTTCAGCCTAGCAAGTGCCAAGTTTATCAGCCTTTTTTGATATAATAACAAAAGTATATTCCTAATTAATTATGTACCTCGCCAGGTTTGGGATCAGACTCAGATTC
>CAIGRN010048821.1:0-10048 GCA_903798345.1 Fraxinus anomala
TACTTCCATTACTACATTAGTTTAAGAGGTTTAAGGACTATTTTTGAGTGCCTACAACAGCATTTCATTGACCACTAGGTTTGAAGAGATTATGATGAAAGACGATGAGATATTTAATGAATTCTATGAGAACTTAAATGACATAGTTAATTTAATTTCTACATAGGTGAGAAAATACCCGAGTCAAAAATTATTCGAAAAATCCTTAAATCCTTACATGAGCGATTTAAGCCTAAAATCACTACTATTAAGGAGAGTGAAGATATAGACTCTATTAAGGTGGAAGAGCTAGTTGAATCTTTCCAAACTTATGAGCTGACATTAACTAAATCCATAAACGATAAGCCTTAAAAATTGCGAGAAATAATCATAAAGAGTCATCAAATTCAGATTCTCCTAATGAAGAGGAATTAGTATACTTTGATAAAAAAATTCAAAAAATGTTTAGGAATGAACAAAAACCTCAAGAGAAGATTAGAAGTGGTCTAAGTGAGTTTATGAAGAGTTTCGAATCTATGAAATGTCATAATTGTTGAGGTTTTGGCTACGTTAGGAGTGAGTGCCCTAGCAGTAAAAGAAATTTGGATAAGCTATGAATGCTAATCTAACTGATAATAAATATAACTCAGACAATCAGAGTCAGAAATCAAATCGTAAGGAAAGTGGAAAATATATTGCCTTTACTACGAGAATTAAGAATGGATCTGATAAGGAGAGTGAGAAGGTTGAGATCATAAGTAGTAGTGAGAATTCAGAAGAAGATTCTGATAGTGAGGGATATATTCATGAGTTTTATGATAGAATCTATGAGGAGAGTGTTAAGATTCTAACTAAAAATAGAGTCTTAAGTACGAGAGTTATGGAATTTGAGTCGGAGAAAGAAAAAACTCGTAGCGTACATTCAGGAATCTACCTCCTTGAGTAAGTTGAAATCCATGAATGAATCTTTAGATACTCAGGTTAAGAATCTCACTAGTGAGCTTAAGAAGACCCTTAGAAGAGCTAATGAGTTGACAGTTGAAAAGGAAACCTTAGAAATCCAGGTTAAAAATCTTCTGAGTGATCTAGAGTATTCCAAGTCTCAACTTGTATTTTCTAGTAGTTCTAAGAAGCTAGATAACATTCTGGGAATGATTAAGCCTGCTGGTAATAAGAGAGGTCTCCAAGACCACATTTGTCCCTGGTACTGACCAGTTTAAACATGTGCCTAACCATGAAACTAAGAATAAGGGATATGTAGGACAGTTGCCTACTAGACAATGTAGGACCCGCACGAACCTAGGAATAGACGTCAGCGATCACATACATTTGATCATAGATTTATCCCTACATGTTTTTATTGCGGTGAGTTAGGACACATAAGGCCTAGATGTTGTCATTTTCTGAACAGAAATAGAAACTGAAACTTAAATAGAAATAAGAATTAGGAGTTTGTTGGTCAGATTGACCTTTTTACTAATCAGGTGAGTTAATTGACCAAATTAATGACACAGATGACTAGGAATATCCCGTCACTGGGCAAGTTTGGGTGAAGAAGAGTGATCTGAAAAATTTTAAAA
The DNA here is from genome assembly GCA_903798345.1 of Fraxinus anomala. Lineage (NCBI taxonomy): Eukaryota > Viridiplantae > Streptophyta > Magnoliopsida > Lamiales > Oleaceae > Fraxinus > Fraxinus anomala. The sequence continues at coordinate 1,560 of CAIGRN010048821.1, forward strand.
TAGGTCACGGTGCTCTTAAAGGTAAGAGCATTTGCATACTGATTAAATATTTTTGGTGTATGCTCGTGCTTTATTATCGTGTGACATTGATTTATGCTTGCATCATATTTATTTATTTATTTTCTAGGTAAAAAAATATGTATATATTTTTTAAATTTTTATGTGTTTGATATTTTTTTATGTGCTTGGTGCATTCATACTTTAAAATAAAAACAAAAAATAAAAAAAAAAATTTAAAAAATAAAAATGTAGAAAAATGTTCTTTTACAGCATAATATACAATATATTTGATTTTGTTTGTTGTGATCAAACATGTGTTTAATCAATGAGCTGTAACATTCCTTCCATTGCTGACTTAGGTTATGTATGGAATAATTAGTATATGTGTCTTCATGTACCATCTGTACTACATATACTATGATATTGTTAGTGGGATTCTACCGTATGTGTGAGATTTGGGATGGAATCACTTGTTAGTAAGGTGACTTTGACCATGAATTGACCTTATTTATTAGATCTAAACTCAAATTTATCCCCGGTAATAAAAAACTCAAATATCTTATGTTCTTCTTCGAAGTTTATTTGACTTGAGCAATTAAGCTTACGGGATTTCTCATAACTTGGTGCATATGGTCAACTGACTTGGGTTAATCAGCCTAAAGCTCACTATATAGGTCAATTTAGTTGCTTAATAGGGAAGAACATGCACTTAAGATGTGAAAAATAATAAAGAGTTTAAAATATTAAAAGATAAAAAAATAAAATATGTTCAAAGTCAGTGGGAGAAAAGAAACTTTTCATACAAAATGAGCTTTTCTTTATTGGTCATAATGTGCTTTCAATGGTTTGACTTTCATAAATAGAGGAATATACTTATTGGCAGTGATGTTTAACATGTCCTTTCTCACAAAATTAAGGTTTGGTGTCCTACTTACAAATGATTAGTGACACTTAGCACATATGGGTCACTTATACAATTTACTCCATGTTAATATGAATCAAGTATGTGGGAAGGCTTACTGTACATTGATTATACTTGTGCATGCTAACAACTGCATTATTGAGTTATTATATGTTAATGTTAAAAGTTTTTTTTATTATTGGTCCCTTCGTCATTTGTGAAAAAGGGGGAGAGTAGTTACACAAGGGGTGTAAGCTTGAAATTGAAATTGAATACTTTGACATTTTCATTTTATGTTTAGGGGTCATTGGGGGAGAGATATATAAATATTTGCCTATTGCATAAAAATATTGAGAGTTTGCAGTGAGAGGGAGAATGTGTATTGCATCTGCATTGCATATTATATACATAGCTGTTTGAGTTTTGTCATGTCTCAAACTAGCATGCTTATTTGTCTTCATGAGTTTTTTATTTCCTGTATCACATGTTTTTGCATTGGGTATTGAGTTTTTGATTTTAGGAAACAGGTATACCAAGGAATGCAAAAAGTAGAAGAACTTGAGTAACTTGGGTAGTATAGATTGGGTAATTTAGTTTGATTTATTTTATTTCCTTCACTTTATTTGTATGGTTTTGTCACAAAATACTAAAGGGGAGATTGTTAAGTCCAATGTTATAATTGGCATGTTTGTGAATAAAAATGTCTTAATTGAACACTTGTAAAAAAGTCAGGGAGTTGGATGCAATTTTGTATAGCTGAGTTAGGTAGCCTAGGGTCTGAGTTCGAGGTTGGAAACAAGGAAGAAGCGGGGCCTGGAATTCACTAGCCTCACACCTGGCCATAGCTCAAGCGCTAGAGTCCAATGTTGTAATTGGCAATTTTGTGAGCAAAAGGGTCTTAATTGAACACTTGTAAAAAATCAAGGACTTGGATGCAATTTTGTATGGATGAGTTAAGTTAGGGTTAAAGGTTGAAAACAAGGAAAACAACGTATTGAAATTTCGCTAGCTGCTTGCCTAATTTACGCTCGAGTTCAAGAAACAAAATAGTCGCCGCCCGCCTCGCTATCACTTGAGCTAAAGGTTCATCGCTTGAGCAACGTATTTATGCGGCCGACCGAATTCGTGATTTTGAAGAGTTTTACACAGCCCATAACACCTAAGCGTCCCCAACTATAAATACAGATGTCTGGGACGAATTTCGCGAGGTTATTTTCATTGTGCTTTCATTGCATAACATATCTACGTCATATTTTAAGTGATCCAAGAGCATAATTTTTTGGTGAAAACAAACATATTATTCTCCTGATCTGGCAACCTGGTTTTGGAAAGCATCAGAGATTCTAATCCAAAACACCCGACTTCCTTAATACTTTGAGAAATGAATTCAAGCGCAGGAAAAAAAAGGGGAATAAGTGATTCTTGGGTATCCACTTCGAAGAGACGTGTGCAGAAGATCGTGAGACTGAGACAACATGTCTTGGTAGAAAATTGTGAGTCTATAAGTACAACAGATTTTGGAAGTTACATGGGGTAGATCAGGAGGTCTGTGGGGTTGGCAGGACAGTATCTACGGTATCAGATCGTAAGGCTAGAATGAGCAGCATATCTTGGAGTTGCAGGATTTACAATAGCTAGTGGAACTAGTTTGAAATTAAACTGTAATACACATTGTTTATAGTGGAGGTAATTGACTTGGTCCCGAAGTTTTTACCCAGTTGAGTTTCTCCGTCATCAAAATTTGTGTTATTTATTGATTTTCAAATATTACAACTACGGTAATTCAATTTAGGGAAATTGAATTGTATGCTTAACCATCTAGAAACTAATTAAAAGTGGCTTGTTGCTTTAATTGACGTAATTCCGCACGTAAGGTCGAACTAACTTATAATCTAGATTAACTTAACGACATATAGCGAACTCACAATTTGCATCTGCAAATGACTACATTTAACCCACCCATTTAATCTAAAAATCAAAAAACAGATGTTAGATACTAAGAAAAAGAAGGAACAAGAAACAAATTAATAAACTAAAGAATGAATGAAGATTTAGTAATTTACCTCTATTATAACTTAAATTATAATATAACTTAAAAGTTGCAAAATACAAAAAAACTAAAAACTTAATTAGCACTGCAATACGAATAAAATTGTTGAAACTTGAAAAAAAAAAAGGAAAAAAGGAAGAAAAAAAAAGGAAATAAAAAATGGTGTTCACCTACATACAAAAAGGTTGTGTCGTCATGGGCAGTGTGGCAACATGATTTGGGGTTGCACCAGTTTGGCATTTGTAATCTTTGGCTTTGGGTTAAAATTTTAAAGTGTCTTCAAGAGAATCTCTCTTCTGTTAGAGCTTGAGTGCAGAAGGGTTGCACGGAGCAGGTGGGTGAATAAACTAAAAAAGTGAAAAGATAAAAACTTTTAAACAAATGAGAATTCAGTCATTAATCGGATTTCGATCCAGGTATTTCAATAATCGGAACCACCCATTAAATTTCAGATATTCTGTAAATGAAATTTGTTGAAGTAAAAAATATTACAGAATACAATATGAAATATATTGAACAAAAAAAAACTGTATTGATGATAATATTTTATTATTTCAAAAAATGACAAACAGGAAATAAAACTGTAGAAAAATATGTAATCATTAGAAAGATAGAATTGTGCAAACCGAAGCTTATGTATTACACAGTGTCATTAAAACAGTTTCGCCCTCACACTGTAAATGCTTGAGGTTTAATTCAGACGTTTGTTTTTCAAGATACAACAGAAACTTTTAAGATGGTAATTTTTAAAACAATTTATAGGAAATTAAAGCAAAACGACACTCTTAAGATGCTAATTTTTCCTCCGTACAGTCAGACATTCGTGTACGCAGATCGTGTCAACATACAAGTTTAATGTCCAGAGTTCTGATTCAGTCCTTGATTTGCACCCTCTTGCACACGCACGTGGAAAGAGCATCTATATTATATATGATTACACCATTCAAAAGTGTAATGATGTGGTCATTGCTTTATTCATTTTCTTATGTAGGGTAAACTACACATAATTTTTCCTTCTAACACAAAATCATCTTTGAATGTATCAACTTTGAGTTTCAATTTCTCATTCACCCAAGTATAATTTTTGGTAAGTAAATATATGATTTCGATATTTTCACGAAGGAGAACACAAATCAACTTTGATATTCCAAATTGATCGAATGGGTCCCAAACGGAATCATATGTTTCATGTAATGTTTGATAGTTTCCTAGACGTGAGAACAACCTTCTTACCTCAAAACTTCCCAATCTTGAACAAATTCACTAGCGGCGAATTTGCGTTGACCAGCTCACCGAAAATGAATTTAGAGGGACTATAGTTTCTCTTTCCATATCTAAATTTTATGTGTTGTGTGATTAGAGGAGAATTAAAGATCCATATTTGTAATTTTCGATTGCACATTTATAATTTAGAAAAGTGATTTGTCTGTGGTGATTTTTTATTTTGATTTTGATTGCCGATTTATGGTAATTTTTGGTAGAAGATGGTGGTGATGGGTGGTAGTTTAGAGTCCTATAACATGCATGTGAGGTTGATACTTGATAGGGATGTCTAGAGATTATACAATAATTTTTGTACAATTTTTGTCTATTTTTCTTTATTATTTGTTCAAAATTTGGATAGAGGAAGAGTCTTACAGTGGAAAAGATATAAACTCATGTTGCAACTTATAAACTAGATCTTCTATGGGTATATAAAGCTATATTTAGAGGTACGGTTAATTTCAGAATGTTAATTTTATTAGAATACTATACATTTATTTTATTTCTTTATCTCGCATCAGTCTCAGCGGCGCAATCATTGATATGAATTTCTCTACCACTCAAATGTGTACTTTTCAAGTTATCTTCACTTCATTTCCCAACTCGTTAACTCTAAAATCTTACACAAAAATTATCATATTAACCTCGGATTTTTCTCATGAAAATTAAGAAACTCAACTACAATTTCCATAAAATCAAAAGCTCATGTGAAATTCAAAATTTTCATTATTATTTTTTTTTTGGTATTCCATTGATTTAGAAATTTTCATATTTTAAAATACTAGATGAATTTAGAGCAAATACAATAAAGTAAAAACGTGCAAATTATAGTTGACTCAAGCTTCACGGCTTCACCAAACTTGTCAATCAGTCTAGACGCTAGAGTTAACCTTGTCAAAATTTAAGTAATGCTAACCTACGTTGTTTAGAAACTTTAAAATGGTGATGTATCCTCTCAAACACAAAATCGAATTTCTTCACAAACTAGTTTACCTTATTAAACTCTAAAAAGTTTCAAAATACATTGGTAAACTCTAAGAAGTTTCATTATAATTTGTATTTTAAATGATATTCGATATATCAAAAGAAACTTTTAATCAAAATATTCGGATAATTTGATTGAAAATTTCACTTTGTTTGGGTCTTCAACTTATAACTTTTTTATTATACTATTTAATTTCATACTGTATAAAATTAATGTTAAGTTATGTCCTGAAAATTCATTATTCATTTTTTATATGCAAATTAAAATTTTCTATACGACTTTTCATTGTGTTTCATGTCTTATCACCATTTATTATTATTTTTTCATAAATTTTTCAGTTGTTATCCATTTCCATTTCAGCAAAACCTAGATTCTAACTATCAAATCACGAAAAGGTTATGAACCCTATTATGTTTTTATGAACCCCAAAAATTTTGCATCGAAAAAACTAATGAATTATCAATTATTTTTTCTTTATTCTATGTCTAGTAATGTCGTGATTCTCTTTGCTCACATCTACGAAACGCCGTTCATTCCGGTGATTCCTTTCTTTCTTTTTTTGTCTTATTCTATGTACTAAACGCCGTTCATTCCGGTGTAAAAGATTAGATCATTTTCTAATTTCAAAGCAAACATGGAAGTATGAATTATCAACTAAAGTAATACAACAAATATTAATTTATCGGCTAAACTTTGTAATAAGAGCATCCCTAATAAGAATTCAATAATAGTTACATTCACGCTATGTAGAGAGCCAAATTCATGCTCTACATATAATAATTTTAATGTTGTCATTCATTATATCATATTTTTTCATACATTTCTTTCAAAGGGAAAATTACAATGTGAACTGGAGACAAGTTAAGTGAAAAAATGAGGGAAAATAGTTAACCATAATTATTTATTGGTAAATCAAATTAAAAAATGAAATATACAATCTTATTGAATTTGTACAAAAACTCTACTCTTCATTTTTAGTATTTCTTGAAGATGATATTTATAATAAAAAGACGTCCGTAAAAATAAAGAGTATTGTTGAAATCTCTAAGTAAGTTGCTCATTTTAATAATAAGAGAGAAGTTACTTTTCAAAATAGTAACTTTTTTATTATTAAAGTAAGAAAGTGAATTATTTAAATATGTTTGGAACTAAAATATTACTTGGAAGTCTCTTTACTTTGTTTGACTTGGCCAAACATCTATAAACCATATTTTCTTTTCAACTTAATAATGCATTGCAAAATTGCCTCAAATTTTTTTTTTTTCCCTAGCGTAAATGCGATTACTGCATCGGAATATGGTCAATCATCTACCTCATCTTCGGGAAAGCCAAGCCGCACAGTCCCTAATCTACTTAATTTATTGCAAAAAGTAGTTTAATTTTAATCCAGTATGAACATAAATATTCAAATTATTTTCGATGTCAACAGAATCGAACAAGCGGGTAAATGATTCATGCACATAGAGCTTACATAACCTATAGACAAACTTAATTTCTTGCAAAAAAATAGTTTAATGTTAGTCCAATATGAACATAAATACTCAAATTATTTTCGTCGTCAACATAATTGAACTAGCAGGTTAAATGATGCATGCACAAAAAGCTTACTTAACCTATAGAAAAGTACAGCAACTAAGGTGCCACATCAATCAATCTTCGTGGGATGTTACTCATTCATCATTATATTACTTATAAACAATACATTCTCATGCGAGATAAAATTGACACGTTTAATAATTGCTTCAAACTCTATATTCGAATTAAATTCTTATAAATTCCCTAGCATTTAGGAAATAGCCCAATTCCCAATTGTAGCAGTGAATTTCTATTTAGGCATATGTATTTTGTTAAAATTGTTACGCCTGGCTCCAAAAATTCTACATGACAAGCAAGCTTAGGGCCCCGCACATGGCAGTTTGACCAAATATATGAACAAGTCAAGCCAATGTGTAAAGGCCGAACCCATTGAACTATGTCGACCCTCGTGATAAGAATCAGGATTACATCGCGGGGGAACTGCTAAAGGAGATCAGCACAAAATCTTCTTGGACAATTTATAGTATGTGATTGATGTGACAATATATTGTTGTTGCCAGCCTTTACAGCTTCACAGGTCAAGTCCAAAACCCCAAGCTAGGCATTATGGATAATAAAATGGTACTAATATTTAATACACATGATTGATTGATGATAATGACAAGATGTCCCAACTGTCGTCCCCTCATCTAGCGGCTCTTAATCGCCCTCTTCTACTATAAAAGCTCACATTTAATATCATTTTGAAGGTAATGCAAGTTGAAACTCTTAACTTAAAACTTTTCTCTTTTACTATTCTTGATACACACCCCAGGTCGACTCTCTTTTTACATTAGAGGCTCTTGTTTAAAACCCTCCCACGTTCATATATGGATTTCCTCAACTAACTTGACCGTCGAAGTGCACACAACCAACTTCATCACCATTGGAGGAAGCCACATGTGTAAGAATTAGGCTTGCGTGGACGGAGAGGCCACATCTATCACTTGTTGTTAGTAAACCACATCCTTCTTTAGAGTGTCTTTTTCCTAAATTTTTATATGTTTTGTCTTTCCATTCATATATATTTGCAGAGGAAAGTGATACTTTCCTTCAATGTCGTATTCTGTATTCATGGTGGTTTTTTTTTTTCCAAATTGTTGGTCAGTTTCTAATTTAGTTCTTTTATTACTTTCACTGCTTTCGTCCATCTTAGTTTCTATATTTTTCTGATCTTTTTTTAACGACATTTTAATTTCTATTTCTCTAATTTTTCTAAGATTTCTATAATATTTCATATTTATATATCTGAATTCATTTTCATCGTCATCACTTTCGTCTTCCTCACTATCCTCATCTAATGCATTAACTTCTACTTCACTTTCATAGGCTTCTATTTCAAAGTATCTACATCCCTCATCGTTTTCTTGTTTATTATGATTTGTCTGTTATGCTTGATAATTATAATTTCCAAATCTAAAACTTAAAGTTCTATTACTAATTTTGTACATAATATTATCTTTTGGTACTAATATCGATCTTTCTAAGAAGTTTCATAGATTACAATATAATCCTTCATTTGTTTCTGAAGAGAATTTCTTTGTGGGGATGACTTTTATGCATTTTTGTGCTAATAAGTAATTATTTGATTATTTTCTAATTTATAATTGGTAGTATTGTTTTCACTAAATCTTCCTATGAATCCCATACAAATTAACAAATTATCTTCATCTCTTTTCATTTGATATCATTTGCCTTTTATTCCTATTTTAATG
>CAIGRN010048834.1:0-19152 GCA_903798345.1 Fraxinus anomala
GTTGCAAAAGCAGCATGATGGTATGGATGCTCACACTATGATTTTTCATCTCAAGGAGTTGTATGATGAACAATAATATGTGGAAATATATGAGACTTCCAAGCAACTATACTACTGCAAAATGGTAGAAAGATCTTTTATCAGTGCTCATGTATTGAAGATGATTGACCATACTGAGAAGTTGTCTTAATTGGGTTTAGTCATATACAGTGAACTAAGTATTGACTTGGTTCTAACATCTCTACTAGAGAGCTATTTATAGTTTATTATGAATTTAACATTAATAAGCTGGAATGCACACTCATTAAGTTGAGCCCGACATTAAAGTTTGTAGTAGACAAGTCTTGGTCATTGATTCATTTAAGGACACTAAGACGAAGTCTAAAAGAGGCTCTAGAAAAGAGTCTAAGATGGCTAAGATAGTCAAAGCGAAGAAGGACAATACCAAATCTATTGACCTTTTGTTATCATTTTGAAATGAAAGGTCATTAGAAGTGGAACTGTAAAGCTTACCTCGTAGAGCTTGAATGGAAAGAAGTCTTTTGAAACTTTCACTTCAAGAATCTTTATTATTGAGGTTATTATGTCTACTTCAATACCTTTTTGAGTATTACATACCAAATATGCATATCATATTTGTATAAATATGGAGAAACTAAATTGAAGTAGACCACTACAAATGGAAAAAGTTGACATACACGTTGAAAATAAGCAAGGGTTGTTGTATTACCTGTGAGAGCATATTTTTACTATTGTCTTTACACTTATTATTGTTCCTTTTAACTAGATAAGGTTTTAATGGTTATAGTAAATTACAAAATGATATTTATATTCTAAATATTGTGTATTCTATAATTAGTATAGAAATCAAAAGGTATAAAAGTGATAACCTAAATATTACATATATGTGACATTGCAGATTTGGTCTCATAAATGAATATTGCATTTGTAAATTACATAGAGATCAATATTTGGGATCAATTGATTTTGAATAATTTGACAAATGTGCATCACGCCTGTTAAACAAGATGACCAAATTTCTTTTTTTCTTGAAAAGAGAAAGAGCAGCATAATTACTAGATCTAATACATAATGATGTATGTGAACCTATGTCAATTACTAGTAGATGAGGTTTTTCTTACTTCATCATATTTACCGTAAAATTGATGAGATTCAAGCATGAAGCTCTTGAAAGATTCAATGGTTTCAAGCTAGAAGTTGAGAAACAACTAGGTAAAGGTATTATCAAACTAATTGTCTTACATAGACATTGTCAATTTCATGTGGGGGTGTTGACAACCATCTCATAATTTGTCTAGAGATTGAATCGGCTAAATCAAATATGTTATCCTCCTAAGGAAAAATGCTTCAGTGATTAGAAGTTTGGTGTCATCAATACTTGGAACATACATTTACAAGATGATAAATCTAAAGCTTCAGTTATTTAGTTAAGATTTAGTAACTTCTTGTATTTATAATCTAATTATATAGATGTTATTCCCACTAGAGAAGATTGTGACCGAACGAGAAAAATAATTATAGTGGGGTTAAAGTTTCATGATTCAACCTGTGAACTTGCCTGACAACTTGCGAAGCTGCTGACAGCGTGAAGTAATAGAAACATAAAATGGTGCACACTAAGTGAACCTTTATTTCATCCAGGCTGGCTATAGGCTATTAATATACGTGGCTAATGAATAAAACGCGATATTGATAATTGAATTCGTTATAAGTCAACCAATATGGATCCACCATCTCTCTCATTCCCTAAATGACCGAATTATCCCATAAATTGGAAGAAAATCTATAAATACCCCCACTTTTGAAGAGTAGAGTATACAATTAAATATTTCTCCCTCAACAAATATCCTCAACTAGCCATTGGAAGAAAATGTCTACAATGAAAACAATACATGAGATGGTAGAGAGCCTAATGGTTCTAACAGCAGAGAATGGCTCTCTTCGGTAAAAAAATTGAGAATACAAAAGTTATCATGCAGTATGGATCTTAAGAAAATGAAATGAATCATGTTAACAGCACTTTCGGTGAGACCAATAATAGCTTGTCGTTATCAAAAACCTGTGCCAGTGAGCCAAAGAGGCAATGCAAATGGTGGAGCATAAGCAGTTTTGCAAGGGAGAAGCTTTGGAGAAGGTTACCTCATGTGATATGGAGTATTGCTCTCAAGAGTGCGTAATCAACCTCTCGTAAAATACTTCGATATATTGAGGATCTAAGAATCGACCGACAGTGTCATATGAATTAGACATTGATGACGAACATCTTCCATTTTCCTAGGAAATCAAGGAGGAACTAGTTCTTGATAAATTTTTTCATCCAATTATAGATAAATACAGTGGTAAAGGACATCCCGTGTACCACATATGTGAGTACATGACCCAAATGCAATTAAAGAAAGTGAGCTATGTGTTCAAATGTCAAGGTTTCCATCTAATATAGGATAGATCTGCAAAGCGGTGGTATAGAAAACTTCTACTATGATCAATTCGAAGCTTGCCGCAATTGAAATAAGCCTCCTTAGAGGTGTTTGTAGGTTGTAGATGAGAGCAAGCTCTAGTCACCATGTTAAATGATATGAGACAGGAGGAATACCTTGAGAGATATTTTGCTTAGTTTAGTATTGAGTTGATGGAAACTCCTTTCTTTCAGGATGTTCATAACAAAAATCCAACATCTTACCACCAGCTAGTGGGCCTAATATAAAACAAGATCCAAACAGAGGGTACCATAAAAAATCGAAGAAAGGTAGAGCATGGACAAGCTCTTGCACATATACCAAGAGTGTTGAAGCATTAGTAATTGCACCTCAATGATTACAAAGGCAAAGATTATATGATCTCTCTAGCTGTCTCACAAGAAACGGGCGAAGTACCGCCATCCCTTCAGGATCGAAAGGTAGAAAAAATTATTGTAGCTGTGATCATGACACAGATGAATGCTTCGAGGTAATCAGGATGGTGAAGCTATAGGGCCAGTGGGAAGGAATACATAAAGGTTTCGAAAGCTTAAATCCTCCATGCTCAAGTGCTAGAGGGCAGGGTCACGGAGGTAGACCAAGGCAGGCGGATTTATCGCGAGCACTGATAAACAATTCACAGTCCCAACCACCAATGAAAGAGATCCATACTATAATCAAAGGTCCCACATTGGAGGAGAAACAATAAGTGTGCAGAAAAATTAAGCCCGAGTCGTTAAAAAGCCCACTTTGGAAAATCTTCTTGATTCAAGGTAGTTCCCAACCTACATCTCTCCCAATTACATTCAATAGTAGTGATGATCAAAGAATCATACAACTCCACTACGTTGCATTGGTAGTTCGAGCTGTAATAGCTCGTAATAGTCTAAGTTGCATGCTGGTGAATAATGGTAGCTCTATAAATGTTTTGTTTGGAAACTCTTTTAATCAAATGCAGGTGGATCACCATTGGACATCCATTGTTGTACCTATTTATGGCTTTACTGGAGATGATCTAATCCCAATGAGACATATTACATTGGCAATAGAAATAGGTAAGGAGCCAACTGTATTTCTCAAGTATATGGACATCCTGATCATGGACAACATGTCTGCATACAATGTGATTTTTGGAAGGCCTGTCTTGAAATAGCTAAAGGTAATAGCCTCAATCCATTACCCATGCTTGGAATTTGAAACGCCAAAAGGAATAGCCATGGTCAGGGATAATCAGCTAGCGGCGAGCAAGTGTTACCTTAGCACCTTAAGAAAAGCAACCCTAAGGGCTCTTGTGATCTATATTACATAGACAATCAAAGGAAACATGCATAAAAAACCTCGTTTAGGAAAGCAAATATCTGATATTGTGAAGGATGGATTGAAAAACCTATTTATGAGTAAAGATAACTTTGCAAGTATTAGGGAAGTATGAGTGAAAAATTAGTTAAACTAAAGTTGGACCAAAACAAGATCATAGCAGTTCAACGAGCAAAAAAATAAAAGGTGAGCCTCTCTCTACCTACTATAAGCTTCTAACTAATGACGAGGTCAATCCCGCCAATGATTATGTGAGCAATGGTGAGACTCTTTCTACCAACAAAGATATAGTTGAAGGTGAGGTTTATCCCGCCAATGGTGATATCAATTTCACCAACGAAGAGTTAGATTGAAATCTATTCCCCAGAACCTCAGTAAAGAATTGTTATGAAAAAAATTGGGAGAAAATCATTTGAGGAAAAACTATTAAACAAGTTGTTTCAATAAGTACCTTTTGTTGTATGGCATATGTTTTACGAGTTACTTATGAAATCGTTTACATAAAATTATGTGGAATATGGTTAACGATCAGCATAAACAAATAGCTTACGAAACGGTGACAACATACAATATCTAATAAAGAAATCAAAAGGCAAATGTGAACTAAAAAAGAATAATAAGATCAAAGGGAAAGCTCAATGGTAAAGGGAGAAACAGTTGAAGTCTTGGAGGCCAACATAAAAACTTCAGAAGATAAGGTGTCACTAACATCCTTGTCATGGACCTCTAAAAAATCCATATTCTATTCAAGATGAAAATTCCTAATAATATCAAGAACTTTGTTTCCCCTTTCTTGATAGATTTCTCAAAAAGTTTGGCTTTGTAAGCCTTTTTCTCAGCAACTACAGGCTCTATAGTAAAAAGTCTAGCCTTGCTGCTTTCTAACTCGTTACGGAGGATAACCAGTTCATTCCTTACTTCTTTACAATCTTTAATTGTAAGGAAATAATCAACTTTAACCATCTAAAGTGCTTTCCTTAGTTTGGCTATTTCGCAATTTATTCATTCAGAATAAGCTTGATTATCCTCCTTGGTTTGCATTAAATCTTCAGAAAGCCTACTAATATTAGATAATAAAGCATCTTTTGCATTTACATAATCCTCAGTGCTTTTGCACATATTTTTATTCTGTATTTTCTCCCCTTCAACAATATACAGCTTCATCTAAAGTGTTTCACATTTTCCTCCAAGGATTGGACTTTCTTATCCAAATTATTGAGATAAGTAATACGGAGCTCATGCTTCGCTTGCTAGTCTTGAAGTAATACCGTCGCTCAAAACAAATGAGCATCAATCATCTCTCCCCTCTACATGGAAGTAATTTCATCAGCTAATTTCTTCTAGGATCGATTAAAATAAGTAGAGCATGAATTGATAGGGACGGGAAAATGAGGAAGCATAGATAAGATCCTCGTGTCCAGTTAATCGGGGTGCGGACTAAGAAAAACCCAAAACCCTGTAAAGAAAAAACATTTTGATCTAAGGAGTGCCTGGACCCACTTAACACTTTTTCCTTCCCTTTGGAGGGGCCTTTCAGCATGAATGGGATAGGAAAGGGATAGAATACTTAAAGGGAAAGACTCTGGCATCAAAATATCATAAATGGGAACATCGATCCTTTGACCCCTTAAGGGTAGTAGGCAATGTGGTCACAGATATCCCAAGAATAAATAACCAAGAAGGGTGTGAATTGGTTTTCAAAACTTTTTAAAAAAATTAACTCCAATTAAAGCAAGTTAGGAATGAATAAATTAATCAAACAAAATGCACAAATACAAAAGCAATAAGTAAAAGTGAAGGGAATATACAAACGATATAATTGTGGAAGTTCGATCCAAAGCAATGATCTACGTTCATCATTGTCAAGCTCTCCATCACGAGCAATACCTTTTCAATATATTGATTGACTTATGGCACAATCCAAACCCTTACAACGCTTTCGGTGATTTACAAACAACGAGCACCGACCCTTATACAATATTAAGTTTTATTGGACATCAATACGAACCAACCAGTTGAGATTTCAAAGGGCGTCAATACAACCTACAAATTTTAATAATGTTTTTACAAATTGAACCTCCCGCTTATTAAATGATACAAAATGAATTATTTTTAAGGGAGGTTAACACTTCAATGAATTTGCAATAAATGAATCTCCAGTGTTAGTTAAAAAACCTTTAATGAAAAAGATGATTTTCAAATGTTAATTCAATCAATCAAAGGTTTTCAAAGTAAATGTTTGATAAAATAAATAAGATGTAAACTCGAAGACTTTTGTTAATTTCTCACTTAAATGTTCTTAAGAATGTTATGATGAATGCAAAAAGTGCATGTATTTATAGAGCTTAAAGAGCAAAATAGTCTGTGAAACCGAACAAGGATCCGGATATCTATTTTCATGTTCGAATGTATGAAAGTAGTTGTTGTGTGCTAGAAATTGGAATGGTAAAAAAATTGATCGTTACACGAACCAGACGTCCACATGGATGGTCCGATTGTCCACTTCTTGAACCAGACATCTGCCTTTCATAAGTTTTATCTGTTTGACTTTGTTTGATTCGATGTAATTTTTTGAAAAAAATGTAAACTTTTGAATGGTATTTTCAAATTATAATCTAAGTTCAACTATAATTTGAAAATCAATTTGGCTTTTAATAAAAATATTTTATGCAAGTGATGATCGAAATAGCTTTTAGTGCGTAAAAATGGTTTTTAGTCTTTTATCATTTATTGCTAAAGATTGAAGGAGTTATGCTTTTACAAATGAATAGAAACGTCTAGTCTAATGAACCTTCTTTGATGTTGACTTTTGTAGCTCTAGTGTCAAATGATTTGACTTGAATGCTCGACTTCTATCTCGATCTTCATTGTGACTCCGATTTGCAATGTGAAAGTCTTGATAGCGATCTTTTCATCCATGATTGATCAATATTACATTGAATGCTTTGAAGACTTAATTCAATTATTAGAAACAAAATTAACTTTTTTGTTATGATCAAAACATTAAGGATAGAGTCAACCATATGTCAACAATTTTTTCCTTTTCGATTATGACAAACAAGATGATTGAAAAGTAATATTGAACAATTGATAAGGAATACAAATTTTAAATTTAGCATGTAATCCATATATTTTACAAATCGATAACCATTTAATCAAAGCAAGATCTCAAGCATTAGTTCAAACATATCCTTCTATTATATTTTCATCAAGCAAGTCAAACATCTCATATATTTTCTCCCCTTTTTCCATAAGCAAAAATATAGCATTTAAGATCAAAATACCAACAATAGGAAAAAAAATTCTCCCTTAAGTTAACACATGATACCTAATCAATTTAGATTCAAAATAGAGGATATTGCATTCATAGTCATACCAAAATCATGAGTTTACAAAAGTTTATGACATAGAGAAGTTAGATCAACCTAAGTGGTTCCAAAATACATATGCATAAAATGTAAATCATGTCTAAGATCCTAGAGGATGCAGTGGAGGAAATCGTGTGTCAAATCTAGTATAAAAGCATTTTGTTGAGCTAGCACTCAGTGAAGCATCCTGGCTAGTCCATCAACGGATGAGGTAAGTGAATGAATTCACCCATGAAGCGGAGTAGTAGTCTTCGATAAATGTGAACCGCATATAGGTGGAGGAGCATTAGAGCCCGGAATGTCATGAGGAGGACTTGATGCATATGGTATATCGTCGTCGTTATCATCATCATCTTCTTCATTTCATTCAAAAGGTAAAGTCGAAGGACCTAAATTTGGATCAAAGCCCATAGTATGAGACACCCATTGACAGTGTTCTTTGAGGATTTTCATATATTTGAGTTGTTGATGGTGTTAGTGAGATGGGTTGAAACAGAAATCTCATCATTCAAAGGTACATCAAAGTGTTTAAAAATTTTGGTAAGTAGCATAACGTAAGGTAATGCTTTGGTGTGTCTCGTTGAATAAACATGTTTCATATGTCAAAGTGCAATGGTTGGAAAATCCAATTTTCATTCAACTAAAAAGGAATCAGGAATGAAGAGATCGAAATTATTAACTTTGTCTCGATGACCCCCTTTCGTGGAAGAATAAGATGGACAATGATGTTTTCTAACACTTTGCAATTTAGAAGGAGCTGATTTGTAATGAGCTTGGTAATGTTTTCAAAATTCTTTCCTGTAATTCTACGGTATGATTATAAGATTATATCCATCAAGAGTAGGGTGTGCTTTGTGTAGAAAAATTTGGTTTTCACATTCCTCAAGCTCAAGGATAGTTCGGAGAATGGTTTTGAAAATGGTAAGGAATTTGCCTTTAAGTAAACTTGAGATGTTACCCAAACTAGGATTAAAAGTCACCTTTTTGTAAACATCTTTCATGAGATTTGAGTAAGCATTTTCTTCTAAAGTGGCTACCGAAACTTAACCCGTAGTTTCAAAATATTCTTCAATGCTTCAATAGTAAAATCAACATTCTTACCGATTAGAATGATGATTTTGCAAAGGAATTTTTCGGTATCTCGAGTTCTTCATCACATGAGAAAGAAGGAGGAGACCACCTTGTGGTTCTTTTTATTCTCTTGCCCATTCCCCTTTGACTTGACATGGTGAACATGATTGAAGAAATTAAAATGAAGAATTTTGGACCTAGGGTTCAAATTTGAGGTTTAAATGGGTGAAATTTAGGGATTTTGATAAATTTAATTTGGGAGAGTGATGGCTTTTTTATTTTGAGAAAGTATTTTGGTGATTGAAGATGGGAATAGGGTGAATTTGAAGTAGACGTACGTTGTGGAGGAGAGAAGAGAGGGAAGAAGTAAAAAAAGAAAGGTCTCTGAAGCGTATCTAAAATTCTGAAATCGCGACCTTCCGAACGCCTACTCAAGTAATTGGGATTTTTTGCCAATCTGGACGTCCGCGTAGCATTTTTCGGTAAAACAAAGTTGGTTTTTTATGATAAAATAGTATTAATCGGGATAATTACCTAATTAGTCACTGAACGTTGCAAAAGGTTTCTAAAAGGTCACTGAATTTCAAAAGTTTCCATGTTAGTCATCGAACTTTACGAAATGTAATCCTATCTATCACTGGGAACCTCAAACGTTTCCCCCGTTAGTCAACGGACTTTACAAAATCAATCCCATCCATTATTGAGTGATTGATGTGATAATGTTTTGTAAAGTTCAATAACTAATGAGAAAATGTTTAAAGTTTAATGAACCCCTGGAAATATTACATAAAGTTCAGTAATCAATAAGGTAATTATCCCAGTATTTTTAACAAGTATTGCACATAATATCAACAATTTCATGATCAATTAAACATATATACAATTTAGCCACGTATCTCAAATTCTTCAATAATTTCCAATCCTCTTCGAATGTGCAAAAATCTATCAAGTGCTAAAGATTTAATAAAAATATCGGCTAATTGGTTTTCCGTATTCACAAATTCAATTGAAATATCCTCCTTTCGTACACGATCTCTTAAAATATAATGTCTAATCTCAATGTGCTTGGTTCGAAAATGTAAGATGAGATTTTCAAATAAGTTGATAGCCCTCGTGTTATCACACATAATAGGTATGTGATTGAAAGATAAATGATAATCACTAAGAGTTTGTTTAATCCATAAAAATTGTGTACAAAACCTAGCGACCGAGATATATTCGGCTTTCTGAGTGGACTAAAACATGACACAAGTGCAAAGCCTGGAAAATGACATGTTCCACTAGTACTTTTACGATCAATTGTGCAATCGGCCCAATCAACATTTGAATGGATATGTAAATCAATGTGGATGCCATTTGGATACCAAAGGCCTAAAGTTTTAATACCGGTAAGATATATAAAAATTCTTTTTATGGCACTAAGGTGGTATTATTTAGGGTTGGATTGAAATCTAGCACATAAACATACTCTAAACATAAAATCGGGTCTACTTGTGATTAAGTAAGGAAATGTCCCGATTATACCTCGATATTTATTTATGTCAATGGAAGTACGTTGTTCATCTTTGTCCAATTTTATGGATGAGCTTATCGGAGTGTTTATTTGCTTCAATTATTACATTTCAAACGTCTTGAGTTATCAAATATATTCTTGTTTTGACTAAAGAATATTCCGTCATTATTTTATTTGATTTGGAGTCCAATGAAGAATTTGAGTTTTCCCATCTTGCTCATACATTTTGAAAATTCTTCACAAAGAGAGACGTTAGTAGCACCAAATATAATATCATCAATATTGATTTGAACAATAATCATATCATTCTTTTCGATTTTAATAAAGAGTGAAGTATCTGTTTTACCCATTGAAAAATCGTTTGAAAGTAAAAATTTGCTCAATCATTCACACCAAACTCTAGGAGCTTGTTTTAAGTCGTAAAAAACTTTTCTAAATATAGTCCGAATACTTATGATCTTTAAAACCGAAGGGTTTACTCCAAAAATATTTCTTATATAAAGCAATTTAGAAATGCACTTTTAACATCTATTTGATAGAGAGTAAATTATTTATGGCAAGTAAATGCAAGAAACATGTGAATAGATTCTAATCTAGCAATCGGTGCAAAAGTTTCTTCAAAATCAATGTCTTCTTCTTGATTTTAACCTTGAGCTACTAATATATTCTTGTTATGCACAATTATCACTTTCTCGTCTTGTTTATTTTTAAAAATCCATTTTGTACCAATAACGTTAACGACCAAATGTCAAACATGAATTCTTTCAAAATGATTTAGTTATTCTTGCATAGTTGGAATCTAAAATTAATCAAACTCGACTTTTTAAAAGTTCTTTGGTTCAATTTGAGAAATAAATGCACAATTTTTTAAATGATTCCTAATAGAAGTTTTAGTAGTATAACCTTTAGATGAAATAATAAGTTATTTTGGGGAAGAAGGGACAGACCTCCACTCCTTAGGTAAAGTAGAATCATTTTGTACTTTGGAAGGTTCTATTATACCTTGTTCATCATTTATTTCTACCTCATGTTGATCTTTAAGATTTTCCTTGTTTTGATTTTCGATATCCATTTGCTCGAAAGAAATCTCCAATCCTAGATCATTAATAATACATTTATCTTGATTAAGATGATTCGTTTCATTAAAAGTGACATGCATGAATTTTTCAATGACTAAAGTTCTTTTATTGAAAATTCTATAAGTTTTGTTAGTCGATGAATATCCTAGGAAAATTCTAATATTGGATTTTGAATCAAATTTGCCCAAATTTTATTTTGTGCTTAAAATGAAATATTTGCGACAACTAAATACTTTAAAATAATCGATATTTGGAGTTCCATTTTTACAAAGCTCATAGAGAGTTTTTGATTTCTTTCGACTAACTAAAATTCTATTTACAATGTAGCAAGCAATAGTCACGACTTCAGTCCAAAAGTATTTTGGTAAGCTATTTCGATTAAGCATTCCATTTCAAAAATTATCAAATACGATGTTTTCATATTATTCACCATGATTGCTTCTAATAGTTGTAATAGTATATCCTTTTCTTCAACCTTTTCTTTTGAGTGAACTTGTAAAATATCTTTGTCAAATCTTCAACATTTTCTTTTAAAGAAAAATTCTTTTTAATTAGATAATTGTAATCATCATTTTTATTTTTAAAATCTTTTTGAGTTTTTAAAATTTTCTTAACTTCATTTTTCTATAAAGAGTGTTTCTTTTTTAGAATTGAGTGATTTAAAGCAATTTTTTCAAATTTCTCAAATAAATTATCATAGGAAGTAAATAAATCATCGTATGAACATTTTTCATTAGAAGTTAACTCATTTTTTATTGCCATGAAGTACATATTTGCAACTTTCTCTTGACTTTCAATTTCACCACGATTTTCATTGTCACTTTCATCTCATGTCGCTTGTAGTGCTTTCTTTTTTATGATCATTTCTTATTCGGACGCTTCACTTGTGACTTACAATCATAACAAATGACCATTTTTATTTTCTCTTCGCCCTTTTTAATTTTCTTTTGAAATCGTAATTTGTTGCGGAAACTTCTCCATTTCTTGACAAGAAAAACTAGATCATCAACTTCTTCATTCATACATATTTTTCTCCAAAATTGAAGACTCGACCAGACAACAAAGAACCAATATCAGAATCAGAGTCTCAACGACGATTGCACAGAACCCAAACTACGAAGAAGATGAAGCCACATATTTTTTTCCCTAAATAGAAAGACTTGAGCTGACAACGGAGAACGGTCACACTGGGTAACGAAAAACGGTTGCATGAAAACCAAACTCTGGAGAAGACTCACCATCGGCTTTATATCTTGAATTAGGGCAAAAAAAAAAAAAAAAACACAGTCGTTCAAAATGCACCAACAGTAAAGTGAAGCCTTTGAAACAGAAAAATGAAGACAGATTGCGTGAGAAGTAAATGGGTTATGCATAAGAAGGCAAATTAGGGAAATTCTTGAACGTGATAAAAAAGAATTAGGGTCTGTGTGTGTTAGAGACAAGTAAATGCAAAGAAATAGAGAAAGGGACAACTTGGCTTTCGAGGAGCCAAAACCTCCACAATTGTATCTCATTAATTGATCTGATAATCAATATTGTAATTGACTGCCAAAGAAATAGTCCTGGTTACAATGGTAACTGAATGACCCACGAAGTAAGCAAACAAACATAATTACAGGATAGTGGCCCAACAGCCCATGACACCTAAACCTGATCATAATCCGACCCTTATAACTTACTTATGGTAAAAGACAATTAAACCCTTAAAAAATCAACATATGGTGAGAATAACCCTTGAAACCCAAACTTGTGACCCTAACAATGCCCCAATCTTCAAAGCATAAATTTTTTCTGAAGGTCATCTAGGTCTTCCCATGTTGAATCTTCAACATTTGTTCCTCTCCAGTGAGTGACGACTTCCACCCATGCTCTGCGACCGTTTTGCTTAAGTTGTTTTTTGATGATGGCTACGGGTTCTGGTTTGAGGAACCATTCCGCTACGACTTGAGGTAACTGAGTATTAGCTTGCACTTGACGATGTTGGTGGTTTGCAGCAGCACCGATAGTCTGTTGTTATTGGTGTTGGTGTTGGTGTTGGTAGTAGTGTTTGCTACGTCTTGCCTTCAAGGCTCAAAGTAAAAGCTAGCAAGTCACGTAAGTAGAAAGTCAAACAAAGACCCATGGGGTCAAAATACGAAAAAATCAAACAAAATCGAAGTCCATGCTGAGGCAGTACTACAAATTAGGTTGAAATACTGCCTAAGGAAACAAAGAAATGAGTTGAAACTCTCCACTTAGAGAACCACCTCAAAGATCCCTCCGAGGCTCTCAAACTCGTCCGAAGCTCATGAAGCCGACACTATCTCTTGTAGTAGATTTAAAGGTCCCTTAGAAGTGATGTATATAACACTTGTAATAAAGTTTGTTAGTGTGTCAACATATTGTATATGGCAGCTAACCCTGTATGAATAGACAGTGATGTGAAGCCTCAACTAGGGAGATGAGGTCACGTGGTTCTGATCCAACGGTCACCATATCGGTCAAGACAGTATAAATAGGTTCTCTTTGTAACCGAAATGAGGTTGGATTGTTGATTGGAATTTTGATAATCATATATCCGAAATATATACTTGAACTCTCAAGAAATTTATACAAACACTTGGTTGAATACTTTTGATCTTCTTTGCAAGTTTAATGAACGCAAATTTCAACATACAATATATCAACTTCTATACATATTTTCTCTATCCTTCCACATATTCCTGTTTTGCTACTACATATATTAGTTTGATTTTAGTCCGATGATCGTTGTTAGCGCGATTGCTTCCGTTTCACCTGCCAGAGCTTGAACATTTATGTCTCTCGTCGCAAAGTACCCCCCACGTCCATTTTCTCCTTGCTATCGCCGTTATTCCGGTAGGAACGCACCACAATCGTACTTGACTTGGCGTGAGTGGGTCCGTCATTTGTTGGCTCATTTTTTGAGGTTAACATATTGACGCCATCTGTGAAAACTCCTACATTTAATTACAAAAATATCTATGGAAAAAAGCTACCTAGAAATATTTTGGCAAGAAAGTTCTAAACCCTTGAACAATGAGTGTCCTAAAGAAAGGACCGTTAAAAACTTCCAACCGTTGAAAAATGAGAGTTCTTGAAGAAAGAACTGTTGGAAAGTCTAAAAATCCGATACTTATTTAATCCTTGAAGAAAGGAGAATTTGATTGAAAAAAGTGTGTGAAAAATGAGTTCAAGCCGTTTTCTATTTTTGATTTTCCAAAATAGTCTTTTTTATTTTCGAAAATGCGTTTTTAAAAACAAGTTAAAAATTTATAAAGAAAACTCAAAACGACAAATTTGTCGTTTTTAATATTTTCAATTATAATTAAGTCAAAATTTTCAAAACGCTTTTTGGGTGTGTTCAAAATAATTTTTCAAAATGTCAAAAAGAACACATTTTCAACAATCTCAAAATGGACATTCAAAAACACAACTCAAAACACAAAATTGAAACACAAAGAGAACAACATGTGGCTAAAAACACAAAACATTTCACACGAAAGCAGTATATGCATACACTAAATGGGCATGATTTCTTAGGAACAATGCCTTTCAAAACTACCTCTTTTCTTTTCAAAGTGAACTGATATAGAAAAAAAAAGAAAAATTTTTGGGCACACTTCCATAGGAACAATGCATGGAAACTTACTCTTTTTAGTTATTTAGGAAAATAACACATTTTCAACAATCTCAAAATAGATATTCAAAACACAAAACTCAAAATGAATTCAAAACTCAAAACATAAAATTGAAATACAAAGAGAACATCATGTAGCTAAGAACACAAAACGTTTCACATGAAAATAGTATATGCATACAATAAATGGGCACGGTTTCTTAGGAACAATGCCTTTCAAAACTACCTCTTTTCTTTTTATAGTGAAGTGATATAGAAAAAAAAGTGATATAGAAAAAAAAGGAAAAAAATTCTGGGCGCACTTCCATAGGAACAGTGCCATGGAAACTTATTTTTTTTAGTTATTTAGGATTAGGTTTAGGTTTAGGTTTAGGATTAGGATTAAGATTAGGATTAGGAAAAGGAGACGTCTATTGAAGTAATTATTCATCAATTATTGGACTTTCATGAATTGTGTTTAGTTCATTTTCGAATAAAACTATTAAGTGAGATAAATTAATTAGAAAAAATAAATTTAATTTACGAGAGTAATCAATAATTGATTTGAAGAAATTGAATCCACTTAATCTGACATTATTGAACAAATATAAATCAACAGCTTGTTTGATAAAACTTTTATCAATTTTTTTATTTATCAAATTTTAATTTTAACTACATATTTAATGAAATTCATATTTTTTTATTGACTTTTAAGTACACATTTAATAAATTTTTATCAAAAATTTTGTGAAACAACCCCTAAAGCATTAGTCACTCATCAACATAGTGGAGTCCCAAATTGAGAGAATCTCCAATATCGGGTTAAATATCTCAAGTTCAACTGAACTTTTCCAAATATTTTCCAACCTTCAATAAACTTCAAAGGCTCCTGGAGTTGCCATTGAACTTTCTCAAATACCTCCCAATTGTTATTGAACTTTAAAAACTCTTTGGGTTGCCATGAAACTTACTAACTAGATGACATGGTAGATTGAATGACGGATGAGATAACATTTGGTAAGTTCATCAAACCATTTGTGATTTTTTGTGTAGTTATTTTTATACGAATTTCAATTATTTTACTTTGAATTTATGTAATGTGATATTTTGATGATTATGTACAAATAAAAATCTTATTAACGAAAATCTATAAAAGTTTTTGAAACGAATATCTATAAAAGTTTACACGAAAATCTTTCATTGAAGCATATAGAATCAATAGAAATTCATAATTTTAACAAAAATTAGTCACTAGAAAAATATATAAAATTATTTTAAAGTGTAATTAAACACATCGGTCGCATTCCAAACATCATAACATACTTCATAATCCTATTTGGGTCAAATTTATTTGAGACATGTTGAACAAAATAAAAGCTCTAAACTCTCTATAAAATAATAATATTTCAAATGAAAAAAAAAATATTTCTTTTATATGTATTTTTAATCGATAAATTCCGTGAAACAATTATATTCAATACTACAAAAATGTGACCGTCGTTGAACACATGTTGAATTATCCTAGTGAAAATGCTACGATGATGAAGAATAGATAATTAAAGGGATACTTATTTATTTTAAGGTTAAGATTGTAACTTACGAGCTTGACCCTTGTCCAATTCGGCAAAATTTTATCCGAAAATTTAAAATTTTCATTTTAATTTAATTTTTAATTCATAAATGATTTGGTTTCAATTTGTAGTTAAAATAAATGTTTGATTTGGCCGTTTAAAACTATTTTGTTGACAGATCCACATGGCATGCACCAATAAGTGGTTTCTAAAAATCGATTTTGATTTAATTTTCCGATTTGACATTTTTAACTTACATCCTTACAAAAAAACTATGTCTCTATTTGTCTCCCATTCTTTCAATTTTTTTTATTTTTTTAATTACTCATTTCAATCACATATTTACACAATAAAATATTTCATATATAAATTTAAAATTTTTTCCTACTTTTTAATAACATATTCTTAAAAAATTCATTATTCAAAATAATATTTTTCATAAAAATGGTCACCAAACAAGGGCTATATAATTAGAGAGTTTTGAGGGGGGACAAATCAACAAATGGAAAAATTTTCAAGTCGTGTGTCCATTATTAAATTGTTTATCGCAGCACTCAAACTAGCTATGTTAACGAGTCAAGTCGAAAAAAAAAAAAAAAAAAAAAANTAATAGTGTTGTCTCTACCAAAGCCATTGGACCCACCCATCACAACCGACTAAAACATCTCCCCAACATCCCCTCACCTTTAATTGGAGTCTCAGGTAGCTATGTCAACGAGTCGAGCCGAAAAAAAAAAGCTCGGGCTCGGCTCGAACTTTTTTGAGCCGAGCCGAGCAAAGCATTGCCAAAAAAATGAGGCTCAGCTCGAGCCTTAGCGGGCCGAGCCGAGCCGGCTCGTATATTATAAATTTTTTTTTTTTTAAAGCTGCCCAGTAGGCAGCTTTAAATTTTTATTTTTATTTTTATTTTTATAATATACCCCGGGCCGCCCGCACTGAGCCCGAGCTGGGCCAGGCTCGGACTTTTTTCGAGCCGAGCCGCTTGAGCCGACGAACTTTTTTGTCATCCCTAACTCAAACTCTAAACATGTCACAACATTTTCACTTGTACAAAAGTCACACAATTTTTTAATCTTTTTAATCACAGCATTCATAATTATTGTTAACAAACTTGAAAAATCCATCTCGACAATGTAAGTTTTCTGTCCATCGTTGAACAAAAACTTCACTTCAACACGAGGACCACTTGGTCCAAATCAGTCATCCATCCCATCCCATCCCACCCCACCCCACTCCACCCCACTTCCACTATCTTTTTCATAAAAAAAAAATAATAATAAATAAATAAATAAAAAATAAGCATGGCATTAAGAAGTCTTCAATTGTGACCAGAAACATTTTTTAAAATTCTGAATGTAAATGGGACATGTGGCATGTTGGGTAAAGCATGCCAAACATATTTCCTTTTCCTACGTATATGATAAGATGAATCATTGTTGTGTCGGTTTCAATTCTTATTTTCTTCCTCTAAAGTTAATGAAAGGTTGGTCGAATAAGTTGGTCCAATCTAACCTAGAGCAAGAGAGAGAAAATAAATTTGTAGAAGTGAAATAAATTTTCCCGACAAGGCAACAACTCGATCTATATACTAAATGACACTTTCATACAATCCACTAACCTTATTTGTGTAAATGTTATAAGATTTTTCCAACAAATTTTCTACGTAGCCTACTTTGGCTTAATTTATTCAGAAATCAATTCAAAAAAAAAGAAATTACTATGTGCATTTTATTTTTCACTCTTTATCATTAAATTGTCACCACCATCACATCATACAATTTTCATTTGAAACGGAATAACTTGAGCAACATTTTCACACCCAAACAATATCTCAAACATCAAAACTCACATGCTTTTACACACACACACACACACATTCATTGTGGAACAAACTCCAACCTCAACCCGCCAACCACGTGGTCCAAATCATCCATCCATCCATCCACCCCCACGCCACTAAAAATAGAAAGAGTATAATTGGGCAAACAAAAGAAGATGGGACTAGGTAGTCTTCGATTGTGACTAGAAACCCTTTATGAATTGAGTATCCAAGCTTGAGAATGTAATACTCTGCACAACAACGATGTTTTTATTAGTTTTGCATACATACATACTTTTGTATAGTCTGTTTTACTGTAATTTTATTTGTCTCAGTTCTTACATCAGTGCAAATTTAGGTGTTACGTAAGTAAAAGATTAAGTCCTTGTTTGAGTTCCATTTTTTAAAAACTCATTTTTTCTCAAACTTATTTTCAACTATAAATTCTTTTAATAAAATAATTTTTAGACATAAATTATTGCCTACTCTTTCATCATATATTCTCCAAAATATCACTACTACAAAATTTATTATCTCAAAAAAGGGGTTTATATAAACCCTAAGTACATAAATGTAAAAAGAATAGGTAAGTGACATCCATTGTAATTCTCCCCTAAATAATGAGTTTTTTTGATACCCAAGCTTTGAGTTTTTTTAAGGAGGGGTATATAATTAATCAATCGACCATGTCATTGAGGTTTTTTAATATAACATACTAAGTCCTTGTTTGGTGGGGATTAAATTTATTTTTTAATAGATTTTGATAAAAGTTGATGAAATGTGTAGTTGAAAAGTTGTGGGTCTCATAAAATATATAGTTAAAATTAATAAATTAAAATTTTAATTTTAATTTTAATTTTTGCCAAACAGAGACGAATACTATTTCACGCTTTTCATATAATTTCACATTTCCCTTTTCCATGTCCAAATGAATTGTGTTTGGCATCCATATATGTTTCTTAGTTTGGAGTAGGGAAGAGAGACACACATTTTCCCCATCCAATTTCGTATTGTCTATTACCCCCACAAATTGCTATATGAAAGCTACTTGCATTTTTTGAAAAGTGTATAATTAATAACGATGATGAGGCTTTAGGTATATATGCTACTCCAATATCTAATCTACTAGTAAAATTTGTCCTACCTCCAATCCAATTTCAATTGTACTACACAATAGGTTCAAAGACAGGATCAAAAACATAAGAAGACACGTATCAACACATAATTGAAGAATTTGAAAAAAAATAAAAACACAACACTCAATTATTATTTGTGACATCACATTGTGCCTCCATCCCTATCATTGAACATGTCCAAAGAG